>OY744475.1:71212615-71356615 GCA_963556175.1 Tipula confusa | reverse complement strand
CGCATAGTTTAGGAGCTACGGCCATTTAAACTTTGCTCATATAAATGACATTAAAATTTAAACGAGGTCGCAGAACTTTGCTATATTTTATTTCGGATAGATCTTGATATGGCAAATTCAAAAATACTATTTTCATCATTCTAGGACGCATAGTTTAGGAGCTACGGCCATTTAAACTTTGCTCATATAAATGACATTAAAATTTAAACGAGGTCGCAGAACTTTGCTATATTTTATTTCGGATAGATCTTGATATGGCAAATTCAAAAATACTATTTTCATCATTCTAGGACGCATAGTTTAGGAGCTACGGCCATTTAAACTTTGCTCATATAAATGACATTAAAATTTAAACGAGGTCGCAGAACTTTGCTATATTTTATTTCGGATAGATCTTGATATGGCAAATTCAAAAATACTATTTTCATCATTCTAGGACGCATAGTTTAGGAGCTACGGCCATTTAAACTTTGATTTTCATCATTCTAGGACGCATAGTTTAGGAGCTACGGCCATTTAAACTTTGCTCATATAAATGACATTAAAATTTAAACGAGGTCGCAGAACTTTGCTATATTTTATTTCGGATAGATCTTGATATGGCAAATTCAAAAATACTATTTTCATCATTCTAGGACGCATAGTTTAGGAGCTACGGCCATTTAAACTTTGCTCATATAAATGACATTAAAATTTAAACGAGGTCGCAGAACTTTGCTATATTTTATTTCGGATAGATCTTGATATGGGAAATTCAAAAATACTATTTTCATCATTCTAGGACGCATAGTTTAGGAGCTACGGCCATTTAAACTTTGCTCATATAAATGACATTAAAATTTAAACGAGGTCGCAGAACTTTGCTATATTTTATTTCGGATAGATCTTGATATGGCAAATTCAAAAATACTATTTTCATCATTCTAGGACGCATAGTTTAGGAGCTACGGCCATTTAAACTTTGCTCATATAAATGACATTAAAATTTAAACGAGGTCGCAAAACTTTGCTATATTTTATTTCGGATAGATCTTGATATGGCAAATTCAAAAATACTATTTTCATCATTCTAGGACGCATAGTTTAGGAGCTACGGCCATTTAAACTTTGCTCATATAAATGACATTAAAATTTAAACGAGGTCGCAGAACTTTGCTATATTTTATTTCGGATAGATCTTGATATGGAAAATTCAAAAATACTATTTTCATCATTCTAGGACGCATAGTTTAGGAGCTACGGCCATTTAAACTTTGCTCATATAAATGACATTAAAATTTAAACGAGGGTCGCAGAACTTTGCTATATTTATTTCGGATAGATCTTGATATGGGAAATTCAAAAATACTATTTTCATCATTCTAGGACGCATAGTTTAGGAGCTACGGCCATTTAAACTTTGCTCATATAAATGACATTAAAATTTAAACGAGGTCGCAGAACTTTGCTATATTTTATTTCGGATAGATCTTGATATGGAAATTCAAAAATACTATTTTCATCATTCTAGGACGCATAGTTTAGGAGCTACGGCCATTTAAACTTTGCTCATATAAATGACATTAAAATTTAAACGAGGTCGCAGAACTTTGCTATATTTTATTTCGGATAGATCTTGATATGGGAAATTCAAAAATACTATTTTCATCATTCTAGGACGCATAGTTTAGGAGCTACGGCCATTTAAACTTTGCTCATATAAATGACATTAAAATTTAAACGAGGTCGCAGAACTTTGCTTAGGAGCTACGGCCATTTAAACTTTGCTCATATAAATGACATTAAAATTTAAACGAGGTCGCAGAACTTTGCTATATTTTATTTCGGATAGATCTTGATATGGGAAATTCAAAAATACTATTTTCATCATTCTAGGACGCATAGTTTAGGAGCTACGGCCATTTAAACTTTGCTCATATAAATGACATTAAAATTTAAACGAGGTCGCAGAACTTTGCTATATTTTATTTCGGATAGATCTTGATATGGGAAATTCAAAAATACTATTTTCATCATTCTAGGACGCATAGTTTAGGAGCTACGGCCATTTAAACTTTGCTCATATAAATGACATTAAAATTTAAACGAGGTCGCAGAACTTTGCTATATTTTATTTCGGATAGATCTTGATATGGGAAATTCAAAAATACTATTTTCATCATTCTAGGACGCATAGTTTAGGAGCTACGGCCATTTAAACTTTGCTCATATAAATGACATTAAAATTTAAACGAGGTCGCAGAACTTTGCTATATTTTATTTCGGATAGATCTTGATATGGGAAATTCAAAAATACTATTTTCATCATTCTAGGACGCATAGTTTAGGAGCTACGGCCATTTAAACTTTGCTCATATAAATGACATTAAAATTTAAACGAGGTCGCAGAACTTTGCTATATTTTATTTTGGATAGATCTTGATATGGGAAATTCAAAAATACTATTTTCATCATTCTAGGACGCATAGTTTAGGAGCTACGGCCATTTAAACTTTGCTCATATAAATGACATTAAAATTTAAACGAGGTCGCAGAACTTTGCTATATTTTATTTCGAATAGATCTTGATATGGCAAATTCAAAAATACTATTTTCATCATTCTAGGACGCATAGTTTAGGAGCTACGGCCATTTAAACTTTGCTCATATAAATGACATTAAAATTTAAACGAGGTCGCAGAACTTTGCTATATTTTATTTCGGATAGATCTTGATATGGGAAATTCAAAAATACTATTTTCATCATTCTAGGACGCATAGTTTAGGAGCTACGGCCATTTAAACTTTGCTCATATAAATGACATTAAAATTTAAACGAGGTCGCAGAACTTTGCTATATTTTATTTCGGATAGATCTTGATATGGCAAATTCAAAAATACTATTTTCATCATTCTAGGACGCATAGTTTAGGAGCTACGGCCATTTAAACTTTGCTCATATAAATGACATTAAAATTTAAACGAGGTCGCAGAACTTTGCTATATTTTATTTCGGATAGATCTTGATATGGGAAATTCAAAAATACTATCTTCATCATTCTAGGACGCATAGTTTAGGAGCTACGGCCATTTAAACTTTGCTCATATAAATGACATTAAAATTTAAACGAGGTCGCAGAACTTTGCTATATTTTATTTCGGATAGATCTTGATATGGCAAATTCAAAAATACTATTTTCTTCATTCTAGGACGCATAGTTTAGGAGCTACGGCCATTTAAACTTTGCTCATATAAATGACATTAAAATTTAAACGAGGTCGCAGAACTTTGCTATATTTTATTTTGGATAGATCTTGATATGGGAAATTCAAAAATACTATTTTCATCATTCTAGGACGCATAGTTTAGGAGCTACGGCCATTTAAACTTTGCTCATATAAATGACATTAAAATTTAAACGAGGTCGCAGAACTTTGCTATATTTTATTTCGAATAGATCTTGATATGGCAAATTCAAAAATACTATTTTCATCATTCTAGGACGCATAGTTTAGGAGCTACGGCCATTTAAACTTTGCTCATATAAATGACATTAAAATTTAAACGAGGTCGCAGAACTTTGCTATATTTTATTTCGGATAGATCTTGATATGGGAAATTCAAAAATACTATTTTCATCATTCTAGGACGCATAGTTTAGGAGCTACGGCCATTTAAACTTTGCTCATATAAATGACATTAAAATTTAAACGAGGTCGCAGAACTTTGCTATATTTTATTTCGGATAGATCTTGATATGGCAAATTCAAAAATACTATTTTCATCATTCTAGGACGCATAGTTTAGGAGCTACGGCCATTTAAACTTTGCTCATATAAATGACATTAAAATTTAAACGAGGTCGCAGAACTTTGCTATATTTTATTTCGGATAGATCTTGATATGGGAAATTCAAAAATACTATCTTCATCATTCTAGGACGCATAGTTTAGGAGCTACGGCCATTTAAACTTTGCTCATATAAATGACATTAAAATTTAAACGAGGTCGCAGAACTTTGCTATATTTTATTTCGGATAGATCTTGATATGGCAAATTCAAAAATACTATTTTCTTCATTCTAGGACGCATAGTTTAGGAGCTACGGCCATTTAAACTTTGCTCATATAAATGACATTAAAATTCAAACGAGGTCGCAGAACTTTGCTATATTTTATTTCAGATAGATCTTGATATGGCAAATTCAAAAATACTATTTTCATCATTCTAGGGCGCATAGTTTAGGAGCTACGGCCATTTAAACTTTGCTCATATAAATGACATTAAAATTTAAACGAGGTCGCAGAACTTTGCTATATTTTATTTCGGATAGATCTTGATATGGGAAATTCAAAAATACTATTTTCATCATTCTAGGACGCATAGTTTAGGAGCTACGGCCATTTAAACTTTGCTCATATAAATGACATTAAAATTTAAACGAGGTCGCAGAACTTTGCTATATTTTATTTCGGATAGATCTTGATATGGGAAATTCAAAAATACTATTTTCATCATTCTAGGACGCATAGTTTAGGAGCTACGGCCATTTAAACTTTGCTCATATAAATGACATTAAAATTTAAACGAAGTCGCAGAACTTTGCTATATTTTATTTCGGATAGATCTTGATATGGCAGAACTTTGCTATATAAGCATAGCGTATGCTAGGACGCATAGTTTAGGAGCTACGGCCATTTAAACTTTGCTCATATAAATGACATTAAAATTTAAACGAGGTCGCAGAACTTTGCTATATTTTATTTCGGATAGATCTTGATATGGCAAATTCAAAAATACTATTTTCATCATTCTAGGACGCATAGTTTAGGAGCTACGGCCATTTAAACTTTGATTTTCATCATTCTAGGACGCATAGTTTAGGAGCTACGGCCATTTAAACTTTGCTCATATAAATGACATTAAAATTTAAACGAGGTCGCAGAACTTTGCTATATTTTATTTCGGATAGATCTTGATATGGCAAATTCAAAAATACTATTTTCATCATTCTAGGACGCATAGTTTAGGAGCTACGGCCATTTAAACTTTGATTTTCAAATACTATTTTCATCATTCTAGGACGCATAGTTTAGGAGCTACGGCCATTTAAACTTTGCTCATATAAATGACATTAAAATTTAAACGAGGTCGCAGAACTTTGCTATATTTTATTTCGGATAGATCTTGATATGGCAAATTCAAAAATACTATTTTCATCATTCTAGGACGCATAGTTTAGGAGCTACGGCCATTTAAACTTTGCTCATATAAATGACATTAAAATTTAAACGAGGTCGCAGAACTTTGCTATATTTTATTTCGGATAGATCTTGATATGGGAAATTCAAAAATACTATTTTCATCATTCTAGGACGCATAGTTTAGGAGCTACGGCCATTTAAACTTTGCTCATATAAATGACATTAAAATTTAAACGAGGTCGCAGAACTTTACTATATTTTATTTCGGATAGATCTTGATATGGCAAATTCAAAAATACTATTTTCATCATTCTAGGACGCATAGTTTAGGAGCTACGGCCATTTAAACTTTGCTCATATAAATGACATTAAAATTTAAACGAGGTCGCAGAACTTTGCTATATTTTATTTCGGATAGATCTTGATATGGCAAATTCAAAAATACTATTTTCATCATTCTAGGACGCATAGTTTAGGAGCTACGGCCATTTAAACTTTGCTCATATAAATGACATTAAAATTTAAACGAGGTCGCAGAACTTTCAAAAAATACTATTTTCATCATTCTAGGACGCATAGTTTAGGAGCTACGGCCATTTAAACTTTGCTCATATAAATGACATTAAAATTTAAACGAGGTCGCAGAACTTTGCTATATTTTATTTCGGATAGATCTTGATATGGCAAATTCAAAAATACTATTTTCATCATTCTAGGACGCATAGTTTAGGAGCTACGGCCATTTAAACTTTGCTCATATAAATGACATTAAAATTTAAACGAGGTCGCAGAACTTTGCTATATTTTATTTCGGATAGATCTTGATATGGGAAATTCAAAAATACTATTTTCATCATTCTAGGACGCATAGTTTAGGAGCTACGGCCATTTAAACTTTGCTCATATAAATGACATTAAAATTTAAACGAGGTCGCAGAACTTTGCTATATTTTATTTCGGATAGATCTTGATATGGCAAATTCAAAAATACTATTTTCATCATTCTAGGACGCATAGTTTAGGAGCTACGGCCATTTAAACTTTGCTCATATAAATGACATTAAAATTTAAACGAGGTCGCAGAACTTTGCTATATTTTATTTCGGATAGATCTTGATATGGGAAACTCAAAAATACTATTTTCATCATTCTAGGACGCATAGTTTAGGAGCTACGGCCATTTAAACTTTGCTCATATAAATGACATTAAAATTTAAACGAGGTCGCAGAACTTTGCTATATTTTATTTCGGATAGATCTTGATATGGGAAATTCAAAACTACTATTTTCATCATTCTAGGACGCATAGTTTAGGAGCTACGGCCATTTAAACTTTGCTCATATAAATGACATTAAAATTTAAACGAGGTCGCAGAACTTTGCTATATTTTATTTCGGATAGATCTTGATATGGGAAATTCAAAAATACTATTTTCATCATTCTAGGACGCATAGTTTAGGAGCTACGGCCATTTAAACTTTGCTCATATAAATGACATTAAAATTTAAACGAGGTCGCAGAACTTTGCTATATTTTATTTCGGATAGATCTTGATATGGGAAATTCAAAAATACTATTTTCATCATTCTAAGACGCATAGTTTAGGAGCTACGGCCATTTAAACTTTGCTCATATAAATGACATTAAAATTTAAACGAGGTCGCAGAACTTTGCTATATTTTATTTCGGATAGATCTTGATATGGCAAATTCAAAAATACTATTTTCATCATTCTAGGACGCATAGTTTAGGAGCTACGGCCATTTAAACTTTGCTCATATAAATGACATTAAAATTTAAACGAGGTCGCAGAACTTTGCAATATTTTATTTCGGATAGATCTTGATATGGAAAATTCAAAAGTACTATTTTCATCATTCTAGGACGCATAGTTTAGGAGCTACGGCCATTTAAACTTTGCTCATATAAATGACATTAAAATTTAAACGAGGTCGCAGAACTTTGCTATATTTTATTTCGGATAGATCTTGATATGGGAAATTCAAAAATACTATTTTCATCATTCTAGGACGCATAGTTTAGGAGCTACGGCCATTTAAACTTTGCTCATATAAATGACATTAAAATTTAAACGAGGTCGCAGAACTTTGCTATATTTTATTTCGGATAGATCTTGATATGGGAAATTCAAAAATACTATTTTCATCATTCTAGGACGCATAGTTTAGGAGCTACGGCCATTTAAACTTTGCTCATATAAATGACATTAAAATTTAAACGAGGTCGCAGAACTTTGCTATATTTTATTTCGGATAGATCTTGATATGGCAAATTCAAAAATACTATTTTCATCATTCTAGGACGCATAGTTTAGGAGCTACGGCCATTTAAACTTTGCTCATATAAATGACATTAAAATTTAAACGAGGTCGCAGAACTTTGCAATATTTTATTTCGGATAGATCTTGATATGGCAAATTCAAAAGTACTATTTTCATCATTCTAGGACGCATAGTTTAGGAGCTACGGCCATTTAAACTTTGCTCATATAAATGACATTAAAATTTAAACGAGGTCGCAGAACTTTGCTATATTTTATTTCGGATAGATCTTGATATGGGAAATTCAAAAATACTATTTTCATCATTCTAGGACGCATAGTTTAGGAGCTACGGCCATTTAAACTTTGCTCATATAAATGACATTAAAATTTAAACGAGGTCGCAGAACTTTGCTATATTTTATTTCGGATAGATCTTGATATGGGAAATTCAAAAATACTATTTTCATCATTCTAGGACGCATAGTTTAGGAGCTACGGCCATTTAAACTTTGCTCATATAAATGACATTAAAATTTAAACGAGGTCGCAGAACTTTGCTATATTTTATTTCGGGTAGATCTTGATATGGCAAATTCAAAAATACTATTTTCATCATTCTAGGACGCATAGTTTAGGAGCTACGGCCATTTAAACTTTGCTCATATAAATGACATTAAAATTTAAACGAGGTCGCAGAACTTTGCTATATTTTATTTCGGATAGATCTTGATATGAGAAATTCAAAAATACTATTTTCATCATTCTAGGACGCATAGTTTAGGAGCTACGGCCATTTAAACTTTGCTCATATAAATGACATTAAAATTTAAACGAGGTCGCAGAACTTTGCTATATTTTATTTCGGATAGATCTTGATATGGGAAATTCAAAAATACTATTTTCATCATTCTAGGACGCATAGTTTAGGAGCTACGGCCATTTAAACTTTGCTCATATAAATGACATTAAAATTTAAACGAGGTCGCAGAACTTTGCTATATTTTATTTCGGGTAGATCTTGATATGGCAAATTCAAAAATACTATTTTCATCATTCTAGGACGCATAGTTTAGGAGCTACGGCCATTTAAACTTTGCTCATATAAATGACATTAAAATTTAAACGAGGTCGCAGAACTTTGCTATATTTTATTTCGGATAGATCTTGATATGGGAAATTCAAAAATACTATTTTCATCATTCTAGGACGCATAGTTTAGGAGCTACGGCCATTTAAACTTTGCTCATATAAATGACATTAAAATTTAAACGAGGTCGCAGAACTTTGCTATATTTTATTTCGGATAGATCTTGATATGGCAAATTCAAAAATACTATTTTCATCATTCTAGGACGCATAGTTTAGGAGCTACGGCCATTTAAACTTTGCTCATATAAATGACATTAAAATTTAAACGAGGTCGCAGAACTTTGCTATATTTTATTTCGGATAGATCTTGATATGAGAAATTCAAAAATACTATTTTCATCATTCTAGGACGCATAGTTTAGGAGCTACGGCCATTTAAACTTTGCTCATATAAATGACATTAAAATTTAAACGAGGTCGCAGAACTTTGCTATATTTTATTTCGGATAGATCTTGATATGGGAAATTCAAAAATACTATTTTCATCATTCTAGGACGCATAGTTTAGGAGCTACGGCCATTTAAACTTTGCTCATATAAATGACATTAAAATTTAAACGAGGTCGCAGAACTTTGCTATATTTTATTTCGGATAGATCTTGATATGGCAAATTCAAAAATACTATTTTCATCATTCTAGGACGCATAGTTTAGGAGCTACGGCCATTTAAACTTTGCTCATATAAATGACATTAAAATTTAAACGAGGTCGCAGAACTTTGCTATATTTTATTTCGGATAGATCTTGATATGGGAAATTCAAAAATACTATTTTCATCATTCTAGGACGCATAGTTTAGGAGCTACGGCCATTTAAACTTTGCTCATATAAATGACATTAAAATTTAAACGAGGTCGCAGAACTTTGCTATATTTTATTTCGGATAGATCTTGATATGGCAAATTCAAAAATACTATTTTCATCATTCTAGGACGCATAGTTTAGGAGCTACGGCCATTTAAACTTTGCTCATATAAATGACATTAAAATTTAAACGAGGTCGCAGAACTTTGCTATATTTTATTTCGGATAGATCTTGATATGGCAAATTCAAAAATACTATTTTCATCATTCTAGGACGCATAGTTTAGGAGCTACGGCCATTTAAACTTTGCTCATATAAATGACATTAAAATTTAAACGAGGTCGCGGAACTTTGCTATATTTTATTTCGGATAGATCTTGATATGGCAAATTCAAAAATACTATTTTCATCATTCTAGGACGCATAGTTTAGGAGCTACGGCCATTTAAACTTTGCTCATATAAATGACATTAAAATTTAAACAAGGTCGCAGAACTTTGCTATATTTTATTTCGGATAGATCTTGATATGGGAAATTCAAAAATACTATTTTCATCATTCTAGGACGCATAGTTTAGCAAAGTTCTAGTCTAGGTAATGATAAATTTTTAATAGGTGCGACTTTAGTTTTGGACGTCACTAGCTGCACGTACATATCTTAAGACGTAGTGATTTTGAAATAAACCACAGATGCGTACGCGCTCTCGCTGGCGTCGCAAAATCCGTGAATGTCGCTGATGTTATGGTTTGACGAATGTATGAATCTTGGGATGGTAATGAGTTCTACTTCCTCAAGATAAGACCAAATTCTTTTCCACAGCTGCTCCTGCTCGTTGGGTATCGAATCATCCCACTTTAGGTTTAAGATCCAAAGTTTTTGTATTTATTAGGACGACGACAGGTGAGAGCCAGCCAAGAGGGTCGCATAATCGGCTTGCTGCGGAGAGAACGACTCGTTTAGTTAGTTCGAGGTGTAATTCTTTAATTTTACCTGTGTCTTCTCGGTTGGGCACGCAATTTAACACTTCTGAACTTATGTTATAAAAAATTGATGCATTTCGATAAATCATTTTCGAGCATAATAATCAGGCAAGGGGTTAGCCCACAATATTATGAATATGCATAATCTAATATGTTCTGCTAGCTGATCTTAGACATATGATGCCAGATTGTTAATTGTATGGGCCAGCAAATGCCTCTAAAGACTTAATAAGGTACTTAGTAACTGAAATTTTCCATTTTAATTTGCTGTTTAGCTCTAAATTACTGTCGTTGGATGACTTATTAACGTTGCCGTTTCGAAATTACCCTACTTCCGCATAAAAAATAAAATGTTTTTTGCCGCGAATTTTAAATACTTCCCAACGCAACTAATTGGGAAAATCAAGAGTTGTTGAACTGTCAGATAAAAGAAGTGGAAGCTCCAGGAATTCCAATTGGAAAACCCTACTTTATGTTAATATTCTATGTATATTGCTAAAATATTCGTCCCTATCGTAAAAATCGAGTATGCAATAAAAATGACAAAAAAAAAGGAAAAATTATCGGAAAAAAATATATAATATAATCAATCGGGAATGGTTAAAATTTAGGCCATCCGAAGTATTTAGATTACAGATTAAAATATTCATCATCAATTTTTTTTTTTCATTATATACCACTTGCAGAACATCAAAAGAGTGAAAAATACAAAAAAAGAAAAGTCCATGGTGATGGATAATATCTTTATCGGGGGGAAAATTATTAATTCAAAATTAGGTTAATTACCCTTTCAATTATTTATGTTTTAAAGCAAAAAAAAAAAAAAAAAAAGAGGAAAAATCATAAAATCTTTATAGTTAAGTATATCAACAACATCTAAACGCGAAATGTAATTAATTTTGAAAAATTCTAAACACAATTTCATCTATACTTTCTGCGATATTTGGTGTTCATAATTTTTCTTGTTTTTGTATTGCTACTATGCTAATTTTAATAAATCTTCTTTAAATTTTAATTTCATTATATACTTCAAAATATTTACATTATTGATAATTAAAAAAAATTTTCCCCGAAGCTTCGTCGAACACGCACACCAATATTTTGGTTGTTTTGAAAAATCATCAGACGCAGAAAATAATACTAACACGTTAGTTTTGCAATACAAACCCACCCATACACTCTTACACACACACCCACATATACATAAATACCCGACTTGTTGATGGACATGATGTTGAGTGAGTACATGATGAGTATGAGTTAAATATTTTGATTTTACATATGAAATTATCATATTGTGGAAATTTTTTCGTTGCTTTAATTTTGGTCAAGGTTCATGATGAAAAATACTATTATGTTCTCTAAATATTCCAAGAAGTGACAAATAGTGT
This sequence comes from Tipula confusa, assembly GCA_963556175.1. Lineage (NCBI taxonomy): Eukaryota > Metazoa > Arthropoda > Insecta > Diptera > Tipulidae > Tipula > Tipula confusa. Next base: position 71,344,819 of record OY744475.1, on the reverse strand, counting down.
TAGTTTCAACATTTTATACTTTTGTAATTAAATATTTGACCTAGAAACGTATCTAGTATTTGTAGGTCAAGGTCACATATTAATTTGTTGAAAATGAAATCCGGCAGCTGCTTCATTAGGTTTTTCCCATTAAAACGAAAATCACTTCAGCGTCTTAAAAATAAAACTTGAATCATGTGAAAATTGTTGTTCCACTACTTAAAAACAATTCATAGCCGCTTGTCTATTTTATCGTAAAAATCGGTATCATGCATAATATACTAAAACGTCTGTTAAAAATTTATTTCAAAATAATAAAAAATTAGCAGAATTGAATTTCGTTTTTATACATTTTAATTGGACTAATAACCAAACACTTTCCATCGATATACATAAAATTTTTTTAACGATAATAGGTGATAAAATAGATAAGTCATGCAATGAAATATTTTAGTGGCATCATCCGAGAAGAAATGGACGTCAATCAATTTGTTTATTGCATTGTATATATAGTAATCAAATTACAGTAAAATTGAGACGTTAAATTTATCATAAATTGGGGTGAAATCATTTCAAAAAAATTTAATCAGTCACGAAATTTTGTATCATTGTAAAATTTGACAAATTTTCGGACATTGAGGTGTTTTGACGGTTTAACGGTTATTTCGTTTAATTTTAGTGTTAAATAATTTTTATTTTATATTAAATTTATATAAGTTTTAGAGTTCTGTGTGTATTGTAATGTATATCAATTTGATTTACATGTATCAGGTGATTATGGTGGGATGAACTTTCACTCTATTCTTAGTCTTCGCCTGTAGGAACTGAAATAACTTTCTAAGCTGGTTATTTACACCTATGAAATTCGTCCCATTGCTGCTCTTATGATATGGCAATTTATAGAAATGTACCAATTTTTATAACAGTAATTATGATAATATCGAGAGCTTTCGATTAAGACATCATTAATCAAAATTGGACGACTTTTGAGTGTTTTATTGCAAAATAATTCATAATTTTGTGGGCTGACTCCTTGCCTGATTATTATGCTCGAAAATTATTCATGGAACTGCACTAATTTTTTATAGCAGTAATTATGATGATATCGAGAGCTTTTGATTAAGACATCACTCATCAAAATCGGACCATTTTTGAGTGTTTTATTGCAAAATGTATTGCATATTCATAATTTTGTCTAAGCTTTGCCGGATTATCATGCTCGAAAATTATTTATGGAAATTATAAAGAGGTTTAAGCTTATTAGTTTATTATTCCGTGATAGTGTCAGTTTGCTCTTCAATGCGTTCCTTCTGAGTCTGAGTCGAAATTTCCTAAGAAGTGATAATGCTTTGGACATTTTTGAAAAGATATTGTTTGTATGTTTGTATTGTTTGTTTGTATGTATCTTCTTGGGTTGTAATTCAGCCATTATCTTCTTTTGATGAGGCACACTCTTTTGGATTGCTCTGGTTTGTCCATCGTCGCTCAACCAAGATAATTCACACCACTATAGCTCGTTGTTTACCAACTATATCCTGTGCTAATCTGTCTGGCAAAACTGCATTTCTACTCTAATGCTCCTTAAACTACAAGTTACCAAAAACGATTCAGGAGTGGAGTTACAAGTGCGAGTCTTTAGTTGGATTATGGTTGGTTGATAATTCCCAAACGCTATCCATATAATGTTTTGGTATTGTTGATTTTTACTGTCAATCCACGCCTGTCGGTACATTTTTTTATTTCTCCGCACAATACAAACTTATGCTGACGGACTCTAAGTAATATATCGATCAGCGAAGGTTGTACGGTGGGTGCAACCAACTAGATGATTTTCTGGATGCATCAAATACAACTTTAATGCACTCATTTGCTCGTATCATGTAACCAAGCTCTTTGTACGCTACCATATGAATGCCTTGGATACTTTTCAAACTCCGGGTTACGCTCAAATTGTCGCTCAATTGATTTCAGGCGATTTAGTGGAGTATGGTACGATGTTCCAAGCATACTATCTGATTGGTTAAATGGTTAAATGGTTAAACGTGTAATTTTACTACATGCTTTTATCATCGGCTCTTTGTGTCGTTTTTTGGAACAAATCCTCATCCAACTGCTCTTCTTGAGTTTTTTTAGTGAGTTTTATTTTCCCAAAATTGCCGCAAAGATTTGTTGGTATCTAGCAGGATGTTGAAAGTTTAGGTCATGCTCTTAGTAATGCTTAGGTTATTCACAGTATAGTTATCCCGATAACTATACACCCAAAAATTGATAACTTCAAACCCTCTGATTATAATGTTCCAAAAAGACATCAACTCCTAGAAGCACGTGAATTTCGCAAGGACTACTATTTGTTGGGTCAGCCAGCTGCAATTTATTTATTATTTAGACACCTTTAAAATTATGAATGGCTGATTTTTGAAAGTCGACATTTCATTTTTCGACGCAATTATTAGTTCGGTGGGACTTCCAGTTGCTCCCACTCCAACTTTACTAAGCCCTTTCGCTAGAATCCTTGCGTTTGTTCCGTTTTTTCGGTTAAGCTGCAAGGCCCGTATGATTGATTACAATACAAATAAACCCAGAAGCGCTTGATAAATCCACCAACGACCTTTTCTTATTTTTACCAACACCGTTGGAAGTATGTCTTGATGGCATACGGGCTTTGTTCCATCCATCCTTTCACCTGTCGCAATGTATCGAGCCACCCTATTAACTTTTAGAACTGTTAACTTTAAGAACTGTTTAGAGTGACTAACAATTTTGATTCATCCGAGGACTCGTGCGTGTGAGGTGTGAAGTTTTATTTGATAGTGTTGACACCTCACCTTAGATCTATATACTCGCGCACGCACACGGTGTCCTCTAGTTTAGCAATTTAAACACATGTTGCTCCCTTTGCGGATTGCATCAAATCTATGCGTATTTCCAGTAATTTAAAAAAATCTGCGATCTTTGGTAACACTTTGTCTGTTGTTTGTTGTGCCCAAAAAGTCCTGCTTTCATAATTTAATTTGCTTAGTTAGCAACCAAGCAACCTGCGTAAAGCTTTCTATTATATCGTAGAATCTGTTTCTACAGTACTTCGTTGTAATTTGGATAAGTGACTGCGAGGTACCGAATAATGTATGCTGTTTAATAAATCTATCAGATACTGACATTTTTGAGCGCCAGTTGCAGGTTTACTCTTTCTCGGCCTTGCTATCCAGATTGAACATTTGCGCTGTTCGATGCAATGCGGTCCAATGAACAGTGTTACATCGAACTTTTAGGTAGTTTTACATCGGACAAACTATGTACTTTAATCGGTCATAATATCGATCGGTACCCCAAAACTAGAGATAAAGGTCTCGTCAAAAGTTTAGGCAATGGTCGAAGCACAGAAATGTTTATCATGCAGTAAGCTTTAGGCCATCGTGTGAATCGATCGACACAAATTAATATATAAGAGTATCCATTAGAAGGTGTAAGTGGTTCCACGATATCTAAATGAATATATTTCCGGCAACATAAACAGGACTTCCCAGTACGCTTTTAGACCTCATTCAAAAAACTAAAATATGGTCAACGTACCGGATTACGTCTCTAAAGAGACCTTCGAATTTGCGAACGTTGTAGGTGGTCAGCTTAACAACCGTTTGAGACCAGTGTCCACACAACTCGACCACCGTTGCAAGATGTAATTTTTGGTTAGTGGCGAGAATCGAATTCGGGACCGCATGGATATGTTAAACGTCCGTCGTGAACTGGGGCACAAAATCCAAGTAGCAATCCATGGATTGCGATCAGCTTATATAGCTTTGAGGCGGTTTAATGCACGGTTTGTGGTTGGTGTAGACTTACATTTTGAGCTTGGCCATAATATTGAAAACATTTAATCACGTGGTGGGTAGTTAATAGCCCTCTATCGAATGCGGAATATTTTTTTTCAGCATCCGATAGATTCTTTGAAAATAATCCAAGCGGCATTTTTGGTAGTGACACTACTTTTGGCTCCACATATTGGATGTACAGCATAATGTTAGCTAAAGTGGTTTTTAGCTGTTCGGGTGCCTGTTGTGATATATCTGGTTAGAAGTTCATCGGCGTTTTGGGATTTCTAGGTTAAAGATGTGTTGTTCCTCTGATGTTGAGGCTACAATTATTTTGTCAATGTAAACAAACACAAAGTCGAGATTTTTAATGATCTCGTTGATGACGGGGTGAGATCGATGAGTGAAGGTGTATATAGTTGGATCAATCAACTTAGTGTTCTTAAGATCGACAAGTAAGCCATATTTCTTTAGAAAATCTGCACCAAAGATAGGACAAGTTACGTTCGCACTGCTAAATGCGTGTGAAAAATTTCATCTGTGTGACCAATATTTATAATTGCAGCAGTTTGCTTCTTTAGATATTGATAGCTGTACTATTGGCAGCTGACAAAACTGAGTCGGTGTTGACATTTGTGGTTTATACAAGTTGTATAAGAAATGACGGATATATCAGCGCCAGTGTCTATCAAAAACGTGAGTTTGTTATAATAGTCCCTTATAAATAAGCGGCTAGTGTAAGTGGTTTACTAGCCGCTAGTGGTTTATGACTAGCCTTGCAAATTGATAGACTTCCTGGTTTCGGGAATTGTTATCCTTACACGTGACCTTTTGCTTAGAGAAATAGTTATTCCAGGTTATGCTTGCCTCTGGATTTGGAAAATCACAGGGTACCTGACCATTCTCGTCTTTGTGTCCAAATCTAACGTGGTAGTAGCATCAAGTTTGATGCTGATGAATTTGGCGTCGTTCGATTCTGCTATCCTTTTAGTAAAAGGAATAAGAGATCGTGTACGCCAGTTGATCTCTGAACTACTCGTTGTTACTCGTTCTTCTTGTTGTAGTACGTCCAGGATACCTAGTTGGCATTTGGGGAGAATCATTCATGATGCGAGTCTATAACTCGAAGTAGAGAGCACCAACCAAATAGATGGATGGAATTATTTCGTGTCGCAAGGTAGCTATATTGGAAAGTGCGTCTGCCTCATCTTATCCTGCTGTGAGATCAAATCTATCTGAATAAATTCAGGTAGTTTTCTGATCCATAGTTAGCTTATAAGAGGCACATTAAAATGGTCGGTCGCCAATGCTTTAATGTGACATAAAACTTCAGATGAACGTTGGTCCATCTCTGTTTTATCCAACAGAGCTTCCAATTTATTTCTGTCCGAGAGAACTCTGGTAGAAGAATGCCAGTTCTCGAAATATTATCGTTTGCAACCAATTCATGATATTGGTAGTGATGACCAATATCATGAAATGGTTGCAAACGAACTAACGTGCTTCCAAAAAACTCCTTCTCAGTCATTGAATCTCATTTTATTAAGTCTATATTCTCTTTAGATTAAAACAGAGTAATAATATAGTAAATTCTCGTTTTCGAACATTTGATCTGGTTTTTGTGCCCGGTTAATTTTTTAATTTTAATTTTGAATTAGAAGAATACCATAATAGCTTAGTGAAAACGATGAACATCATACATCTTTCTAGTTAACAATACAACTAGACAAAACTAAGTTTTAGCCTGGGCTAAAGGTAACAATTATACCAGAAGTCATATAATAATTAATCCAGATTTAATAATAAACCCAGATGAACATCTTGTATGGACATCTTCCGTACGGATGAATATCTTGCGTACGGCTATTTGTTTGTATAAAAAAATAAAACAAAAAAACGAAACCAAAATATTATACGAAAAACATGAAATTTTTTGTTTTATTCTGTATAAATAAAAGTGTGTAGTGAGTATTTACTTGTGCAAATTTTAGCCATACAAGTTGTTCATCTGTTATATAGTTATCTGCGCCATTATAGTATAAAATCATATTACGATTATAAGAAGGATGATTTTCAAGATTTAAATTCATTTTTAGATAGTTTTGAGTAGGTCGCTAGTTTAGTGGGTAATTTTATAGCTGTGGCTAAAAATGGTAATTGGTTTTCGCAATGCTAATAAGGATCGTTTACCTATGATACTTGACTTGTCTCCTGTGTACAGAAACTGCCATCTTACTGTAAATCAGTCTTGAAACTAAAAAACCATATTCGAGAAGTAATTTACAATTTTAGAGGCAAATAACTACATTTCACCAATGATTCACCAATCACTCAATCGAAATAAATTTTAAGAATTTTTAAAATTTATTTTTTTAATTGATGTTTTTTTTAGCCAATTCCATAATGCAGGTTAAACTACATCAATCATATTGAACGCATAAACTCAATTTTTAAAATATTTTTTAGCTGGAAAAATTGTTCATCCATTGCTTGTATACATATATAAGATAACCTATCCATGTACACAAAAAAAAAAAAAACATTCAATAATATAATTTAAAAATTCAATTGAGTTCAATCGAAAGATGATTTATGATTTTATTTGAAGCAATGATGTAATCAATTTTTTTTCTCCATAAATTGAGTCGATATCGAAAAATTTTCCTTTAGGCAACCAAGTTATACATCTACTATACAACACCACATCCACCATATGATTGAGAGTAGTATATTTTTATCATCGATTTCTTATATAAATACATTACACATACACACGCACACTAAAAAGAGTATATTAGTTTTGTGAGGCATGAAATGTATCTTGAATCGTGATAAAATTTAATTAAACATAAAAAATCAAGACGTTCAAAAATCTTTAGATCGTTTCAATTTTTTATTTTGCTTGTTGTCGATGTTCTTCACCCAAAATACATATTTTTTGACTAATTTATGGATTATTTGTTTCGACAGTATTGTTAGTTATTGAATTATGTTTCAGCCACTGTGTTCGATGAGCACTCCGATGTCTCATAAAAAGGTTGTTTTAGATGAAAAAGGTTGTTTTAAATTTTAAAGCGGTGGATAATTTTATTATATAAGCAACGTTTACGCATGCGACTATTTACCCTGTCAGTCATTTGTATTTATGGACCCGCACTGATATAAGCCAACCCAAAGATAATAATTCATTTACCAACAATTTGGATGATCTGATGGGATGCATATCGGAGCACGATCTCAGAATAGTGATTGATGATTTTAATTCAGAAATGTTTTGTTGGTGTCAAGAACCTGGAGGACAAGAAAAGAAATTTTGCCATTTCCATTGTCTACATGTTATGGTTGATTTTGTCGTAGACCTTTTTTTTAATCAGCAACTAAGTTTTGTTTGTTTCCGAATTGCCGTTCTTGCACCAGATCTCTGTCTTGCACGTCATTTGCGTTTTGTATATCGATGCCGGCAAACCAAGTTGACATCTGACTTTGTTGTTGATTGATATGCATAAACTTTCAATCAGTATTAGCATTGAACATGTTGTCTGAATATTCTAGTTCTATATTAGTTAAGCGTGCTTGTCAAAGTACAAATTTGCTTGGGATATAAGCGGTTCCTCTATTATAGCATTGTATTGCAATGATGATCATTTTCAAGTAAGCCCAGCTTAAAATTTGCTTCTTTATCAGTTTGGGATTTTACGCCATGTTTTAACGCAACAAATGATTTTTGATTGTATGCGATAACAATCGCAAAAATAAAAGCGCTTACCGTGTTTAGGATGTACTGTGTATACACGTCTTAATGCATCCGAGGAACATACACACCAACATACTTTGAAACAATTGCATCTCGCTGTATTTTCGCGTACATTTTTGTCGTTGTGTTCCAAGTGTAGTATGTAGGCACTTCGTTATTCTGCAACGTTTTAGCGAAGTTATCAGATGCGAACAATTAGAAAAAGGTGGTGATTGTTGTTTTTGGTAGTTGATTAGCTCTATTTCGTGCATTTTGATCGGTGAAATATCATCGCTGGCAATTTTCTAAGTATATGTTAAACAGTTGTTTCCCATTTGGTCCTTTGAGCCGGATATACATCGCACTGTACATCATCTTGTATTAAAGTCAGCTTTATAATCCGTGAGCTGTACCATCATCCTGTATTGCAACCAGCTTTACATCATCCTGTATTGTAACCAGTTTACATCATCAACGATTAATACCAAGGTTAACATTGCCTACTTTCGACTTTAATCAGTGGTAGGCATTCTACGACCTTTTCCTTTCAACGGTTCATGAAAACACTTCATTATCACCCGCTCAGAAGTTTAAGTACCTCCTAGGGTCAACTGCGATACCCGGCATACTCTTATATCTGCCACTTTCGTATTGACGACTCAAATTATGTTGAAGCTTTAAAACGTCTCGTTAAGAAGTATGATAAGATGAAAGGGATAGTTGAAGCCTATATAAGAGATTTTCCAATCCAACTTAAAATACGTGCAAATCCTTTTGCATCCAATATAATGAAAATCTATGATTATCGTGAACTCAAATCCCTTGGTCCAAATGCTATCGAACGTGATCCTAGGATAATTTATTTATCAATGGAGAGATAAACAAGTCGACTTTGGAGATAAGAAACTTTCGAAATCGAATATCAATAGATAACTTTTTGGTATTTTTAATCTCTGATCACACCAATGAGCCAATCAATTCCCAACCTGTGACGGTCAATCTCGACATTTTAGATACCTTCTTCTAACGTCCGTTATAGAAATTAAGGATAATTTTGGAAATTCGACAAAATTCCGAGCACTCCTGGACTCTGGTTCAACTCATTCATTTGTAACAGAATCCTGTATTAATTACCTAGGAATTGCTAAAACAAGGGCGTCCTTATCAGTAGATACATTAAATGACTCTCAAGCTAGATTGTCCAAAGGACTTTTTAACTTAAGGGTCAGATCTTGCATATACCATGACTATACTTTTACCGCACAAGCATATATTATACCAACTATTTGCTCCAAGATACCGACGCTACCGATGGAGGATGATAAAGCGTATTTGAAATCCCTCAATTCATTAGTTGACTCTGACTTCAATAACCCATGCCGTATTGATCTATTACTCGGATGTGAACATCTATTCCGCGCTAACAGATGGAAAAATTGTCCATATGAATGGAACTCCAGTAGCGCGCAACACTAAATTTGGCTGGGTTATTGGAGGAACCTTTAAATTTGACGATCCGAAGACGGCTATACTGTTAGTTAGACTACTTTCACTCGAGAAATTATTAAGCTCTGACAGTTTACTTAAAGATGCATATTTCAGTTTCTTTCAGGAATATTTAACGCTAGGACTTAAATATTTAACGCTAGCTTAATTGAAATACTCATAAAGTTTCGTAAACATAAGTATATAATCTCCGCTGATATCGAAAAGATGTTCAGACAAATTCTTATTAGCCCCAAGGATCGAGAACCTTTCTCAGTCAAAGGTTCAATATTTTCGTTTATGTACTATAAACCTACGGTACAGCTCCGCTCCCTACCTAGCTATGCAAACATTCCATTTCCTTGCTGATAAGTTTGCTATTAAATTGCCAACTGAAGCCTGTATTTTGAAACGTGACTTCTCTATGGACAATCTAACATCTGGTGCAGATACGCTAGAAGCAACCCTGAAGCTATAGCATGACATTATCTCTTCTTACTTGTACAAGTCGTAACCAATGGAATCATGTGTCATCGAAAGAAAACCCCGCTGATTGCGCCACGCGAAGCATATTATAGCAATAATTAGTAAAAAGTAAGTTTTGTTTTACTGGTCCAGCATTCTTCCTTAACTACACCTACGAATGTGCAAGCAAGTTATTAAAACCTCGGCTAGTATCCTACAGCGACGTCTACGAGAATATTCAAACATTTCATCTATCATCACCTTGCGCTGAGGAATATTTGATAATCTAGTCAAAGCCGGAGCAACCTTTCAAAAACTGACCCATATCATGTAAACATTTACATGCTGGACCAAAATTACGACTGACTATCATCAAGCAAATATTCTTGATTCCGCGAGCTAAAGTCCTTATACGTCAGATTAATCATCGATGTTTAGTCGATGTAGGTACCACACCGGAATTCAGCAGCAGTTAATGGACCAGTTATCACCATCCCGAATAATTCCTCCATCACGAGCTTTTCTACAGGCCGGTATTGATTTGGCTTGGACCATACAATTTGAAATCTCATTGTCAAAGTGGAGCTAAACTTTGAAAATTCTCAGAAAATTCTGCGTAGTTCGCGGAGTACCCTCGAATATATTCTGGCAATTCAAACTAACATATTGAACTGGTGCACAGATAACGCAACCCATTGGCACTTCATTCCTTGGGCGGCCCTTATTTTCGGTGACTTATGGGAGGCAACCGTCAAGTCTACGAAATATCACCTTCGTCGCGTAATTATAGAGAATCCATTCTTACCTACGAAGAATTCCTTACCGTGATTAAAGAAATCGAGACGCTACTCAATTCCCGGCTTCTTGGAGATCTCCATGCTGATGATTATAACCCTCTTAGATCCGGTAATTTTTTGAATTTTTTTGAAATCATTTACCATGCTATCAGAACCCAATTATACCCTATAAAATTTAAACGTTGGTGCGGAAGGCAATTGATCAAATCATTACTACAAGGATTCTGGAAAAGGTAGTCCGAACATCATCCGGTCCCTATGGACACATTATGTGCCGGAGATCATTAGAATTATTTTGCCTTCGAAATGTTTCAGACATTTATGAATAAAGTCACGAAAAATTTAGAGTTCATATTTGTTAATATCGATGATATTTTACCGAGCAAATGGGGCAGTGGTTACAACTGCGGTGCTTGGATCGGGAGGTACCGGGTTCGAATCCCAACAAGGGAGGGTTGCAAAAGGGATTTTTCATAATCTGATTTCGTTCGGTGATGACGATGAATACAACTATGACCCCTGTTGAAGTGCAGAATCCATCGGCCAAACTATCGTCCATGCCAGTATACAGGCTAGCTGGAGCAATGCAATGTGCAGAAGAATATTAAAAGCAAACCTGTATTCGTGAGTCCTCGATTTGGCTGGTGACGGCGTAAAGTAGAGCGTCAATAAGTAACCGCGAAAGAGTTGTGTGTGCTTCGGCCCCATAATAGATGGCATAGATTATATTTTTACTTTTAAAACTGAGGAAGAACATATGAGCAATCTGGAAAAATTTTTCCAGAAACTGGTTAAACGTGATGTCTTAATTAATATTGCTAAATGCATTTTCGGTTAGTTTTCATTAAATTTCCTCAGTCATACAATTGATTCTAATGGTATTCTGGCATCTCAAGATCAACCTAATGCCTTTAGATATTTCCTTGGTGCAACTAGCATAAAGCAAATACAGCGATTTATCGGTATGGTTAATAATTATTATTACCTCCGATTTATTTCTTAAATTCACTGGTACACTTGCACCGATTCACGGTGATTTAGTTTTATTACCGGGTAAGCCTAAGACTGCAGAAAATTTTCCTTTGTCAGACGAAGGCGATCTAGCATTCACGTCAATCAAACATATGTTGGCCAAGTTTACATTTTACATCATCTGTTGACCAATTGCCTACCTAGAAGTATCACCACTGATGCTTCTGGCACAACTTCTGCTGCTGTATTACAGCAATTTAATAATTAATGCTGGAAGCCATTAGCTTTTTTTAGGATGCTTTCGGATGTTCAAAAGAAATATTTGGGATTCATAGCGAGGACGTAAATTTACAGTTCTTACTAGTCACAAACCTCTCATTAGAGCCATTATTTCCAGGACAAATGAAATGCAAAGAAATCTCGCCATTCAATGTCAAAGATCATAGAGTCGCTGATAGTTTTTCGCAAAATACAGATCTAGCTTCAGTTAACAATACCTTTGATTTTAAAACGATTGTTAATTGACAAAAACTGGACTTAGAATTTCAGAATTTATTTTTTGATTATACTTGTTTTTCTGCTTCAAATGCGAAAGAAGCTTTTGAAACTTCCTGGGCTAGAAATTGTTCAACAGTCGTTCATCGACCTTATTCCGCAGACATTTTATTTAAATCTATTTTTTTTGCCTTACTTAACATTGCACATCCTGAAATCGGAGCATCACTTAAGTTGATTACTTGATACTCGATTGATTACTGGATACTTTTGGCCTAGAAAGATGAAAAATATTTCACTTTGGTCAAAGAATTTTATTTCTTTCCAAAGATCTAAAATTCAACGTCATACTTTTCACAAAAATTTTAAATCCCATCTGGTTGATTTAAACCAGGGATGTGAGACGTCAACAAACGTCGACGTCGACATTGTCGACATGAAATTGACGTCGACGTAATGTTGACGCATTTTTGACGCGTCAACGTCGACAATACTTTTTGACGTGTCAACGCACATCCCTGATTTAAACACATCCATTTAGATGTTGTAGGGCCTCTTCCTCCATCTAATAATTATCAATATCTGCACACTTACGATGGCCATTTAAATCGTACTTAATCATGATTTGGAGTTCCACTTAAAATTACAACAGATCAAAAAAGTCAGTTCGAGTCGTAGCTTTTTTTTAGCTTACCAAGTTCCTAAGAAGCCATCGGTTTCACTGCCTAGTTGTAAAGAAGCGTAAAACATCTGAAATTTGTGTTAATTTGATTATGTGGCTTAGTTCATACCTAAGAAGGCGCACTTAAATGAAACTTAGTTCTTATGGGGTTTATTAAATTCAAACTCTTGAAATTAGGATGGAATGCATTGTAGAACTATATCTGTTCGACCTTATTCGATTAGTACGGCACTGCAAAGTTATGACCGACCATGAAAACTGGCCTTATTCACTATCCTTAAAAAAAGTAGATTCTTTGCATTACTTTAGCAGAGGAATTTGTAAGCAGAGAGTCACTGATTTAGTTTTTTCGCTGAGACAGATTCTTTCTAAGTATTACGAAAAATCTCGTGATGATTTTAAATGTGCAGCACGTTTATGACTTAATCAATCAGGATAGCTGATATAATTTGCTTTGGGATTTCTGGAAATACCTAAAAAATGTGCGTTTATGTAAAATGACAGTAATGCAGTCACAATGATGTATCAAAGTTTGATTAAGCTATTAGGAATTTTTGTAGTAATTCTGGTGTACGTCAACGAGATGTTAGAATTCATCTTTCATTAATTCGAAACACCTTAGGACAACATATTGTACCGTTAGTTCAATCATGCTCTATGCAGATGATATCCCTCCGGATCCCTTGCCAATCATTATATTGTGTGGAGTAGATATAAAAGCGTGTCAAATGTTGATACGGTACGTGCCAGCAATGGCCTGTAAAATCCGTTTATTATCATAGTGTGTATGCATTTCGATTAACATTTGATTTTTTACGTGTCTATATACGTGCCTAAAAATCCGTAAGTGTTATTTTACACATGTTACTGGAAGTAAGTATAACAGAGTAGATTAGCCAAAAAATCGGATACTTAAAAGAAATACACGTTCTAATGGCAGATCTGGATAAAAACATAAAAAAAAATTATAAACATTTTTACTACTAAAATGCGTTGATTGAGTTGAAATTACATAAACAGCATAAATCTTTTAATACTAATGTACCATGGTACACATATTTATCCATCAACAGATAATTTAGACTATATCCAGTTGTTCATCTATAATTCCCTATGAAATTATGTTAAAAGTAAAACGTAGTTCTGGCCGAATAAAAATCAAAAATCACTGCGGCTAAAAATCATTAGAGTATTATTTCAGACAGACAGACAAATTAAAAGTAATTAATGTTTATAAAAATAAATTTTTGTCGAACTGTTTGTTGTATTTTTGAAATAATTTTTTATTTTTTTTTATTTTAATGGAATTTTATTTAATCAAATTTAATAAGAAAACGAAGAAATATTTCCATTTTCTTTATAGAAAAATGAAAATATATATTTTGTGTTTTCATCTGACTAAGATTTTATTTTCGATATAAATTATGTACTAAAATTATAAATTTAAATTGATTTTTTTTATTTTTTTTTCGTCTAATGTAAATAATGGTTACTAATTGATTATTTAAATTTAATGTAGTTGAAAATTAAAAATTAGTTTGTTAGATTCACTGTGTAGCTATATAGTTTTCCATAATAATTTTTTTTTAACATGGTATAATTACTATAAACTTTTAATTACTATACAGTAAAGCAAAAAAAAAAAAGGTTTAAAAGCATTAATAACGCGTCGAAAAATTAAATTCAATTAAACGGGAAAACCAAATTAATTTTTCTGGCTTTCCAAAAATTTAAAAAAAGAAACAAAGCACATTAAATGGTTATTTTGTGATTGTGGTTTTTAAAAAGTTAAATTAAAATTATCATATATATAGTGGTGTGAATATATGTTGACCTCATCAGTATTCCAATCACGTTTTTATCAAAATTATTTTGTTGGTTATATATACAGAATATACTTAAACATACTTATGTTTTTATGTACATGAGTATATATGTTTTTTTTGCAGCATTAAACAATTTTATAGTTAAATGATTAAAAGAGTATATAATTATAAAAAGATGGTCACCCCGACACTGTATATTTAGGCTCCATATTTGATCATTTCGCGAATTGTTTACGTTGTTCTATTTTGTAATCTCACCTGGCGTTTTCCAACCATTTGTTTACCAAGTTATTTCACTTCTGCTTGTAATGTTCTCCTCCAAGTCATTGATGGTCTTCTGACTTTCCTTTTTCCTATAGTTTATGACATTCTTGTTATGTCACTTGGTAATTTCTTAAGTGTGTGACCAATTCATCTCCATTCCCATTTCTTTATTTCAGTCGCAATGTTCCATTGCTTTGTAACACAAAGTGTCTGCCATATAAGAATTACATTCATTTGTTTGCTCAGTAATGATTTGGATTGAGTTTATGCGGTCAGTGCAACTTCTTCCTAGCCTAAAACCAGCTTGTTCCTTTCTTAATTGTGCATTGATTGCAGGTGAGATTCTGTCAAGGACGATCATTTCGAGTATTTTTATTGTGGTGTTGAGAAGGGATTAACCATTCTTGCATTCCCTTATTTCACTACTACTTTTTTTAGGGGTTGTAATTGATAAGCCTTTTTCCATTTTTGTGGTACTTCTTATATTATGGATGTTAGGTTAGGTTAGGTCAAGGTGGACTTCCTAAAAGACGTGGCATAGATACAATTAGTCTATAGCCTTACAACAACAAATATATTTTCCACTCACTACCTAATAGAACCAACTCTAGCTTCTAACGAAGCGGTTGATATCCATAATACTCATCCTACTGAAGTCTGGCAGATCACACAGGAGACGAGCTCCCAAAAACTTCAGCCTGTATCGAACTAGGCTAGGACAAGTACAGAGTAGATGCAGTACAGTTTCCTCCTCCTCATCCCTACAACTTCTACAGTAATCTGGCATGAATACCAATGAGACAGTGTCCAGTAATGACACCCACGATTATACTAATATTGTACCGTTGCATGGAGAATAGTTGGTTAGACCTGATTAAGTCCAGTGTAGGCCAAATTTGCCGAGTAATCACACATGAGGCACAATTTGCTCATCTACTGTTTGTGGTTTTATTAGCTTCTTCCTGTAGGAGCAGTTTATACATGGCAAGCGGTACTTCTGTATCAGAGTTGCATTGTAAGATGTGACAGGAGGTACCCTGTGCAGCGAGTTCATCAGCTTTTAAATTCTCCGTTACATTAAAATGCACCCATGTAAGCTGAATGTTGAACTATTCTGCCATCTCGTTAAGAGATGAGAAACACATCCGAGCTACTTTCGACGTGATAAAGCCTGACTGTAAAAATTTAATGGCAGCCTGACTGTTCGTAAAAATGCTAATATCCCTTACAAATATTACATTATACTAAATCCAGTCTATGGCCTCTTTGACTACGATTAGATCCCCTGAAAAACACTCAGTGATCAGGGAGGTGAAAAGAGAGCAATGGCATTCTTACAAGAGTATAACGCTAACGTAGCTTTCTTTACCCTTTCCAAAATATTAGGTTTCCAACTTAGTTTGCTCTCCACAATAAGATTCAAGAATTTCACATTATCTGGGATATTCAAAGCAACTCCGTTAAGAGTAGGTGGGTTGAAAAAAGGAAGTTTGTACTTCCTAGAAAAAACCAATTCAGTTTTAAGTGGATTAATACTTAAACCGCACCTATTGATCCATTTGGTAAGGATACCAAGAGCATTTTACATCAGATCCCTGAGGATGCTAGGATATTTGCTTAAGGCACCGATGGCAACATCATCTCCATGAGCGACCACTTTAAGACCTGCTTCCTCTAGGATTTATAACAGGTCATTTATAACCAAGTTCTAAAAAAGGGGGGCGGTAATACACCACCTTGCAGGGTAGCTCTAGAATTAATTATATTCGAAGAATATAGAATTCAGTGCGGCTTCCACTGATTTCTCCTTGCAGTATGCATGCTGAGATGCTTCTAACTTTACAGGCTCAATTGAGCCTCTAATATAAACTTCTATCTATCTCTCAACAGTTTTCAAGAAGTACGAAGATAAGCTTAAGGGCGTAAAGTCGTTTGGATCGCAATGAGAACGTTTTCCCGCCTTAGGTATAAAAATGACCTTTACTTTAGTCCATCGGTTTGGAACGTGAAGTATAGTTCCAGGCTACTTTTAAAAATCAATTCAAGCCAGGGAACTATTAAGTCACTGGTTAGTTTGGTCTCGGAAGGAATAATGCCTTCCGGACCTGTTGACTTAAAAAGTTTAAAACTATTTACTAACAACAAAACGTTCCTCCTGTTGACAATTTTCCCAGCGAGACCAGTAGTTCTATTGGTTTTAGGCAAAACAGTCGGAGATTCGGAACATCCTAGGAAATGGGTTTCCAGTAGGAGCTCCAGAGATTCCGCCCCCGTTGTAGGTCATAGATAACTTGGAATGGCAGAACAAATAGAAAGAATCTTACGGAGCCTAGCTGCTTTAGAGAACTCCTGTATGTTAAGAACATAATAGTCTCCAGCTTTGCTTTTGGCACTTCTAAATTCATATTTTTATCATTTGAGAACTTCCTTATAGGAGTCCCAGTCCACGCTAGTCTTTGTTCTCTTCGCAATTTTAAACAGCTTCTGGCATTCCAGCCATTTTACTTGTGACTCCATCAACGACCCTGGCATCCAATTCATATGATGATTCAGGATGATTAAGGAGTTACCTAAAATAAATCTGAAGGTTTTTCCAATTGATCCTTCTTCTAATGTCCAAAACTTCCTATATATTATAAGTTGTAAAAGTAGGCTTACACAGCCTATATTACAGATAGACAGATTAGTACTTAGAATGTAACCAAGGAGTGACTCACCTCTCCCGTTCGTATCGGTTCGTATCTCTTCAACCCGGATCATAATTGTGTTCAACGTCATCACCGATCGTAATCAAGTGATGAAAAATCCTTTTTGCAAGCCGCCCTCGATGAGATTTGAACCCGATACCCCCCAATCCAAACACCGCAGCTTTAACCGCTGCGCTGCTTGGTTTTGGTCACCTTAATTATAATGATATCTTTTGTCATTAAAAAAAACTAAATGGTTCCGATAGTTCTCTCTTAAAGCGTTGTTCACATTGAGTCCGCTTGAGATGTTGGAGACAGGAAAAAATATTGCTAGCCGTCCATAGTTATCAATCGTAACGTGACAAACTTTCGAAATTAGCAAATGATAATCAATTTTGTCAAATGCTTTACTAAAGTCATCAGTTGCTCTGCGGACATCATCAATAATCGGTACTCCGATTGAAATTTAAAAAGTAACTTATTGGTTTTTAATTGATGTAATATCTGAGTTTGCAGGGGTTTTTCTAAAACGCTTGAGAGGTCATTGGAACCTGTTATTATTCTGGTAAACAAATTAAGTATAAAGCAGAAAATATAATTGTCAGAAATAGCTTAACACGCGTTAAGAGTATCTTGTCAACACCAGCTGAATTTGATTGAATTGATTGAGAAGCGTCGGTTAGGTCCACAATTAACGCGTTTTTTATTCGCTATCCAGAGTCGCTATTGATAAAATATATCAGGTCTCTCCTATGTCTGAAGTGATTGTCTTAGGTGATTTTAATATTCACAGTACCACCTGGGTATGGTTTGCACATCAAGAGATCAGACAGGTTAATTTTTTAAATTTATTGCAAAGCATTTGGATAAACCATATTTTAGGTTTTTTTGATTTGGTGAGGAAAGGAACAAATTGTTTGGCATTCCCATCTGGAGCAAGCAACATATACTTGACCATACAAAAAGCATGGAATCCAAATTCATACCAGCCATTTTTAATAATTGCCCCTGAACTTTATTAATTGTCATTGCGAAAGCGCAATGGAAATTGTAGTCGCTTAAATCCAAAAGGCAAATCGCTGGGAAACTTAAGACTGCGCAGAAAGCCGTGTTCCCTTGCACAACTTTGTTGGATCCAAATTACGGAGTAGTATTATTGGTGAACCCTGTTTTAAAAATAGTATATGTGGCGGAATTCCAGACAGCTTCAAAGAATTAAGAAACTCTATTAGATAATTGATCCTAATCAATAACTGTGTAAATAGATTTGTATTTCATTATTGGACCGGGGAGTTCCGATCGAATTCCATTATTTAATTTATTAACTCCGTAATTCTTGGGAGCTAAGATTGCACGTTCGCAAAACCAATCATGATTTTTGTAGTTTATGACCATGCAAAAAGCATGAATTTTCCAAATTCTCAGAACAGCTATTTTTAATGATTGCTCTGGGGATTCATTAATAGTCATTGCGAAAGCAAGTCTCTCATTGCTAAATTTAAATTTAAATCAGATGGGACGACCGGTGTGGAAACTTACGAAGGTCTTCTTAATCCAGACGACAAACCCTTTGGATTCGAGCATGCCACTAATTTTATATAACCCCTTTTCTAAACTCATTCCCGAAAGAAAATTTAAAAAAAATTAAAAAAAAATTGAAATCTTAGAAAAAATGTGTATCGAAGCTTCTAGACCCGAGATCCAGCATCTTCATAAATATCATAAGATTGCTCTGGACATGCAACTTATACATGGTAAACATTTCATGACGTCAGTTGAGCGGCTGAGACGCCTATTCGGAACAAACAGATAATTGTATCTATGTAAAAATTAATTCTTGATCCAGGTACAGACCCCTCGAATTTTAGACTGTACCTAATTTTATATAAGCCCTTTCTTAAACTTATTCTCATAAAAAGATTTAAAAAAATGGAAATCTTAGAAATAATTTGTACCAGAGCCACTAGACCCGGGTCCAACCCCTTCCTAAATATAGTAAGGTTTGGTAAAAGTTTCATGATGATCGGTTGAGCGGCTAAGACGCCCATTCGGAACAAACAGATAATTGTATCTATGTAAAAATCAATTCTTGATCCAGGTGCGGACATCTCGAATTTGAGAATATCATTAATTTTAAATAACCCCTTTCTTTAGCTAATTCCCGTAAAAAAATTAAAAAAAATTTAAATTAAAAAAAAAAATTATACCAGAGCCCTTAGACCCGGGGTCCAGCCCCTTCCTAAATATCGTAAGGTTTGTTCTAGACATGCAACTTATACATGGTGAAAATTTCATGATGATCGGTTGAGCAGCTGAGACGCTCATTCGGAACAAACAGATAATTGTATCTATTAAAAATGAATTCTTGATCCAAGTGCGGACCCCTGGAATTTTCACTAATTTTATGTAAAATTAAATTTCCTAAACTAATTTCCGTAAAAAAATTGAAATATTTGAAATAATTTGTACCGGAGCCGCTCGACCCTGAGTCCGACCCCTTTATAAATATCGTAAGATTTGTTCTGGACATGCAACTTATGCATGGTAAAAATTTCATTACGATTGGTTGAGCGGCTGAGACACCCATTCGAAACATCAGATAATTGTATCTATGTAAAAATGAATTCTTGATCCAGGTGTAGACCCCTCGAATTTGAGACAGTCACTAATTTTATATAACCCCTTTCGTAAACTAATTCCCGTAAAAAAATTGAAAAAAATTTAAATTAAAAAAAAATTTGTACCGGAGTCCCTAGACCCGGAGTCCAGCCCCTTCATAAATATCGTAAGGTTTGTTCTGGACATGCAATTTATACGTGGTACAAATTGCATGACGATCGGTTGAGTGGCTGAGACGCTCATTCGGACCCAACAGATAATTGTGTCTAAGTAAAATTAATTCTTGGTCCAGGTGTGGACCCCTCGAATTTTGAGAATTTCATTAATTTTATATAACTCCTTTCCTAAACTCATTTCCGTAAAAAAAAAATTGAAATCTTTGAATTATTGAAATCGCATACCGGCTTAACGTACATATTGGTTCTGTCAATAATTTCGAAGGTAGAAATTCGTAATTATCACCGACGGACTCTATTTAACTTTGTTTTGCCCAAAAAATCATCTTAAGTAATAGTTCTTTATAAACGTAAACGAACCCAAATATATTTCAAACTTAAAACATTTGCTCAATTTGTCGTCTTCTGTAAAATTAGCTTATCTATCAAAATTAATTAGAATAGTGTTGGTAAACCAAGAGACTAGTTTCATAGATAAAAAGCATAGATGTTTTTTTTCATTAAAAGTTGAAAGTTTTATGTTTGAGTTGATTTTGATTTTGTTTAAAAAGTTTTTCATATATACATAAGTGAAATCTTCTGTTTTCCATATTTAAAATTAGGATTGTGGATTTTTAAAATATTTTAATGTTACTTGATTTGGTTAAACTTTTATGAAACTTCTTTAAAAAAATATTATATATTATCAACATTTTTGAAACAGACATTTCTTTATCAAAATCTTGTTACACTTTCAATAATGTTAAAACTTTTAATGTTTAAAATTGGGGATTTCATTTTTGTCAATTTTTTTCTTGCAGACACCATAACAATGAACGATACTGTACTAACAACATCGTTAAGTAAAAAGTAAGTCATTTTTTCTCGATAAGGTACAAAAACTGTCAAATATATTAATACATCTAAATTCTTTGATGATTGTATTTATAAGGAAAACAAAATTGGTGTACCTGGAAAATATCAAAGAAAATTTCAAACATTTTAAGTAATATGTAATATGTAATAAACAACTTATAATTGAATATTCGATATCTTTTCTATAATATTATAAAATTTAATTTGATTGGGGTACAATATTTTGTGTAACAGGATATCGATTACGACAGTATATTAACGTTTTCTGAAGATTATAGAAAATTGTATCACGCGATGTAACCTCGCCCATAGTATATGATTTTATTAATAAAATAATAGCATTGCAAGTTTGAAATTTGTATTTTATAAGGTATATAAGAAGTTTCAAACGAAATATTTGATTCAACTTTCTCATCCTAACTTCTGAAAAAAATTATATTATATAAAAAATTATATAATTTTCCTATTTTTAATAACTATTCAAAAATAAAATAAATAAAATATACATATATACAATATTTACACTCTAAAATGTATATGAATTGCAGATTCAAAAATTATTTAGCACGGAAATTAAATGAATTAACCGTTAAACAGATAAAACTCGTCATTGTTAATAAATTATTACATTGTCACATAAAATTATCAGTCGCGTTTGTTTCTGCTTTCTTTACCATTTCGCCATCTCTTAGTTACTAGATCAGTATTTAGTACACGGGAAATTGATTATAGCTAAGAAGAAGTGTAATCAATCATATTGTTACGAATGATCATTTATGTACACCGCCGTGGCGGATTGGTTAAGCACTCGACATGTCAACCATGAGGGCGACCCTTGCCATGGTTAACATTATTTTTCTTTCTTTTTTTATCATTATTACGAACGATGCTAACTGGTCCACTGCGGAAGGAAGAATAACAACGATAAAAATAATACCACCGGCGGAGAAAAGGTGTAGCGAATAAAATTGGGTGAACTATCATTCTAGAAGGAGGGTGTGGCCATAAGTAATTAGTCTACGGATGAAACAACGGGAACACAAATACAACGAGAAAATTCAACCACTACACTAATAAGAGAAACATCGAGAAGGTCGATTGTCGAGTATATAAGACCGAACAATTTGGACAAAAAGCAGTTGACTTGCAACCGTGCAAGTTTTCAAGTCGAAAGGACTAGTGTCATAGCCCCACCAGTGGCAAGCGGCTAGTCTTAGTTAGGAATTAGTAGAAAGTGAATGATCAACTGTGAGTGATGTAAAGTTAGAAATTAAATAAGGAAATACTCTCAACTAAAACTATTAGTGTTTTATTGAATTGCGAAATCCTACACGAACCCTACTAGAAGACTCGAAAATGTAACATTGGTGTTAGAAGTGAGATTCCGAAATTGGGAATGGAGAACTTCCAAGATTACACAACCCTGTAGCTGCGTGATATGCTTGGAGTGTGAGGGTTACCCAAGACTGGAGATAAATCAGAGCTATATCGACGATTGCTGAAAGCTGTGAAAGAGGAGCCAGACGAAGCTAATAGTGTTGCTGAGGACAAGTTAAAAACCGAGCAAGTGAAAGCACCAACTTCTAAGAGGTCACTGTCACCAGCTCTAATCGCGAAACCAGGAGCTAATGGTGAAAAGGAGCATGAAGACATGGTGCATACAAAGTCAGAAGCTGTCGTAGATCGACCTCTAAGCGCAACCACCACACCTAGCACTCAGCCGGTGAGAGAAACGGATACAGCAGCAGTTCTTTAGGCATTATTGCTACAGATGCAGTAACAGAACGAACAACAAAATGCCAACTAACAACAACTACGTGATGAGCAGAACGCCAAGTTTGATTAACAAAGAACATGTATTGATAAGCAAAACAAAAAGTTAGATCGAATTCGAGAGGCACAAGACAAACAATTGGAGGAGCTCAGAAGATGGCGTACAAACGCAAATGAATCATTTAAATGACAAGGAGCGGCTCCAAGAGTTCGAGGGAAAATTTAAAGAAATTGAAAGCCGTCTAGAACATCGCACTCCACTCGCCGAAAAAAGTTCCAAACAAAATTCTACGTCAACCATCGCTAGAGAACTAGGTGCTGGAAGCTCAAAAAGACTATTATAACCACCTGCATTTGATGGCGAAACTCCATTTGAGAACTTTAGAGTCCAATTTCAAGCCGCATTACAACACGAAATGCAAGCAACTCAATGCGTTAAACCTGGCGCTTCGAGGAAAAGCAGTCGATATTTTACAAGCCACATCTAGTACCGAAATGAGCTGCGAAAGTATCATGAATGAATTGGAATTAAGATACGGGCAAGCCCACGTTCAAGAATTAAGTAAGATCCGGCTTCACAATAAGAGACAGCTGCGCGGGAAGAGCCTTCAAGAGCTTGGACGGGACATCACCAAATTGGCACGCCAGGCATACTGTAGAGTCCCAGCTGACATATTGAGTGGTCTGACGTTGGATCCATGCATCAATGCTGTTAGCGAGGACAATTTGAAGCTTCATCTGAGAACAAACGCAAAAGGTAAGTCAATGAATGAAGTCTTCGCATCCGCATTAGAGTACAAAGCTGCCAGAGCAAGTTTATCGACCGACAAGTTTATTGACGACATAGCACAAATACAGGCGTTAATAGAGGAAAGCATTCGACGTCCAGCGTTTCGTAATCGTCTAGCTCCGGTCCATCAAAATGTCAGAAACCTAGTCATTACATCCGAGACTGGAAAGACAATTGCGACAAGAGAATGGAAATGGGAGATGTGCGGCAGATAATGACGCAAGATAATGAAGAGGGAGGACAATTGACCGATTTGTTCAAAGAACATCCGGAAAACTAGGTTCCACCAGCTTTAGGGGACGAAAGCTGGTGAAAGCGGAAGGATGCCCCAGGATCACGGTTCTGATTGCTACGCTCGGGAAGGACTGCAACAGCCTGGCAGCTAATGGGATATTGAACAGAAGGAAATGCGCTCTCACACTGGATTCCGAAACATCAAGATCAGTAGTACGCCCTGATATGGTACCGCGAGAAGAAGTAGAAGATTTGATTCGTTACAAATTGATGACAGCTACAGGCGAAGCAGCACCAGTAAAACGAGAGTGTTCCCTGGTTGTCACATTTGGAGGAATACGTTTCAAGCATAGATTCATTGTGGCTAATATAACTGATGAGTGCATCTTGGGATTAGACTTTATGACTGAGTATCAAATGTCCCTCGATTTAAAAAACCTGGTGTTAAAATGGCGAAACATAGAAGTACCATTACAGATGACCGACAACAAGTGCAATGCGTTACGCGTTATAACCGATGAACAAATTGAAATACCACCGATGCGCGAGAAGATCATCTATGCCAGAATAGACGGGGATTCTGGAGGTAAATGAATGAGTATAGTCGAACCGATCAACAACGCAAAAGATGGTTTACTTGGTGGCAAAACCTTGCGGACACTCCAGCAGAAAATACCAGTACGAATGATGAACGTCAGTCCATCATAAAACACGATCAGAAAAGGAGTGGTAATTGACAAATCGAAAGGAGTTAACTACGTTGCAAATTGCCAGTTTAATGAGCCAATGAATAGTTTGCTACCTCCGGAAAAGCGACGATTATTCGATCACTGTGTAAACATCTCCCAGAGCCAAAGGTACAAGTAGCAGTAAGTACTTTGGAGAGTATGCTGATGTGTTCGCACGCAATGATGACCAGTTGGAAAAAACTAATATAGTGCAGCATCGTATTGATACGGGAAAGACAACACCAATCCGACAAGCACCGAAACAAGTACCACTGGCTAAACAACAAGAAACTGAGGACCTCATAAGTAAAATGAGGAACGATGGAATTATTGAACAATCAAATAGTCCATGGAGCTCACCAATAGTATTAGTGTAAAAGAACGGGGTTCTACCAGATTTTTTGTGGACTACCGAAAACTCAATGATGTCACTAAAAAGGATTGCTATCCACTTTCTCGTATCAATGACACCTTGGATACATTAGCAGGAGTCAAGATATTTAGCAAACTAGACCTAAAAAGTGGATACTGGCAAGTGGGGATTCATCCTGATGACAACGAGAAGACAGCTTTTACGACGGGCACAGAGTTGTACCAGTTTCTAGTAATGCCTTTTGGACTATGCAACGCGCCAGCTACGTTTGAGCGATTAATGGAGCAGGTACTGAGAGGTCTTCACTGGAGAACATGTTTAGTGTATTTAGATGATATAATTGTGTTGGGACGCAAATTTCGATAACATCTAGAGAATCTTTGGCAGGTACTTCACACCATTACAAGCGCAGGATTGAAGTTGAGTACATCAAAGTGCAGCCTGTTTAAACCAAAAGTGAATTACTTAGGACACATTGTATTGGTGAAGGAGTGCAAACCGACCCACAAAAGCTATCAGCAGTCAGAGAGTGGCCCACCCCAAGAAATGTACAATAAGTACGGAGTTTCCTGGGACTGTGCTCGTATTACCGAAGATTTGTAGCGAATTTTGCCGATGTTGCACGAATCTTGCACCGCCTAACCGAGAAAAGTCAGAAATTCCAATGGACAAGAGAGCACCAAATAGCATTTACAGAGCTAAAGAGGAAATTATGTTGTTCTCCTATATTAGGATATCCGAAGGCTGGAGAACTCTTCATACTAGACACAGATGCACGGATTGGGAGCTGTACTTTCACAAATCCAAGAAGGCAAAAAACGCGTATTGGCATATTACAGTCGGGCGTTTTCCAAAGCACAAACAAATTATTGCGTGACCCGACGGGAATTGTTAGCTGTAGTAGATAGCGTCAAACATTTTCACAAGTATTTATATGGACAAGAATTCCGGCTGCGAACAGATCACGCGGCACTAAAATGGGTCATGCAGTTCAAGGAACCAAAAGGACAGGTGGCGAGATGGATCGAGCAACTGCAAGCGTATCCATTCAAAACGAACCATCGCAGAGGGCTGCACCATAACAACGCAGACGGAACCAGGCTTTGGGAGTCAACGGATGGCAGAAACAATATACAATAAACTGTGGGACCGATGACCCGAATAAAAGAGGTGTTAACGGAAATGCATGATGGAAGATCCGGATCGCACTTGGGAGTCAATAAGACGCTGGGAAAAATCAGAAAGCGGTTCTATTGGGTTAACTGCCGAAAAGACGTGGAAGAGAGATACAGAACGTAAAGGACTTCAAACTAAGACAAAAGAAAAGATGCAACAGTACATTGTTAGGCCGCCCTTTGAGCGAATGGCAATGGATATTGCGGGAAAAAATGAATCTCTAATTCAGAAAAGTTCCTTTAGCCAATACCATTAGAAGGCACAGCTATGTTAACGAAAAATATCAGTTAAGACGGATGAGTAAAATTGGGATTGGGATTGCAATGGAATCCAAAGTTGGATGGTTTTTCGTATCGTGTCAGCATGGGGCCTCCAGTATTAATGATGAGGAAGGTACTATTCAAAAATAGTCAAATAGTTGACACTTTAAGATGGCTGTCTCCAGTCATAGTTTAAAATGAAAATACTTTTTCAAACTCTTTGGTTAACAAATGAAGACTGGGACGACGTACTACCGTAGACAATCCAACAAAAATGGTTAGCATTAAGGCAACAACTGCATCATTTAGAAGAACTTAAAATACCAAGATGGCTGCATACCATGCAGATGGTAAGAGCGACCAAACTTTATCACGACTGTTGTGACAGACTGCCAGAAAAATGCAATATAGACGAACTTTGAGACATCAAACACGATCAACCAATTAGAATTTCTTAAAATTTTATTTCGTATGATATAAAGCAACTGATTATCTTACCACAATCGAAATGGGCCAGGCAAATTTTTGATGATTGTCACATTCGTTACCAGAACCATTCGTTATGCAGGACCCTAGTTAATGTTGACAATATTGAGACGAAAATATTTGATCGTTAAAGCCAAACTTGAAATCCGACAAGTGGTTAGAAAATGTTTCCAATGTTTCAGAGCAAAACCAATTCCTCTATCACACGAGCAGTACATATTGAATTAACCACGGATCTAACAACAAATACCTTCCTGGCGGCACTAAAAAGATTAGTGGCTATAGTCGAGGCTTATGCACCGATATCTACAGCGACTGTGGATCACATTATATTGGAGCAGATAAACAAATAAGAGAAGTTTTAAAATGTATAAAAGAGAATCAGTAACATGGCACTTCAATCCACCGAACGCTTCATATTTTGGTGGTCTTTGGGAAGACGCTGCTGACCGAAAATTTTCAACTATTGTGTGCATTGTCAAATGAGGCAGACATTGACGTGTTAACACCAGCACACTTCATAATTGGACATCCAATCGTTTTAATTTGTGAAGCTGATATTCTCAACGAGAAGATATCCAAATTACACAGATGAGAAATGGTGCAGCGATAACATTTTTAGCAAAGGTGGCATATATAATATCTCACGACGATGCAGGCAAGGTCAAAGTGGACATCATCGAAACTAAATTTGAAGATTAATGATATTGTCTAACTCATGGACAAAAATTTGCCGCCTTCAAAGTGGTTATTGGGACGCGTATGTAGGGAAAAAATAGTTAAGCTTATAGGCCCTAGTTATCCGACAACTAACTATAATATATACGCTTCAGAAATAAAATATGACATCTTGCAAACAAACACTCACCTAACAATAGGTTAGTTCAGCTCACCTGCAAACTTTGTAACATTATAAATTTGATGAAAATCAGTCAAGACTAAAAAAAAATTTTTACGTCCATCCATTTTGTGCAAATGGTAATTTTTTTTTAGAAAAACTATCAATGAGCTGACAAAGGAGCACCGTGTGTGAAGTGATATTAAAGAACTACGTGATAGGTCAGGTGGTCTTATTCACAATTGTGATTGCCCATGAATTTAGCAGCTTTTTTGTGCGTGTTAGGGTTCCAAATGGTTTCACTAAATTATATTCAAAAATTATATTCTGTCTCCACTTTAATATGAGTTAAGAGAGAATATGAACACTAAATAAGCAATTTTATCAATTCTTGAATGCTGTGCGAGCATTGATAGAGACTTTAAGTCATTTGCTCTGTTTATCGACATGAATAAAGCATTTATTGGTCGTACCTATAGGTAGTGCTTGTTAATCACCATCTATGTGAGGAACTTCCCCTTATGGGTGGGGTTCCTTAATGGTCGATATTAGGACCCATCTTACTCCTGGATTGTATTCTTCTTAATAAACTTTTATGCTGGGTATGCTAATTACTTTTCAAAGCACGCTATCGCCATCTTGGCCCATCTTTCAGGAACTAGATATATTGCCATTTCAATATTTTTAATAAAGTAACTCATTCACCGGTTAATTTACTTAAACTTTATTTTTTTTTAAATGAGTAATTTTACTTCTATATTCACTAGATCACAATCCAGTCAGCCAAAATAATGAACGTATTATTATGAACACAGTGTGAAATATCAACATAATATAATTCACCTTTGAAAATAAACAAGACTCATGCAAAAATAAAAAAATTCTTCTCAATATTTGAATGCACACAGTATGTTATCTGATTTAAGAATTTATATTGATTTTAAAAAACGATAATAGTTTATCTATAAATAACCATTAATCGTAACACAATTTTCTGGTTTTCAACATTTTTTTATTGACTGCACATAAAAAATGTCAGCGCAAGGACAAAAAAAATGTTAGCATTCATGCCCCATTTATTTATTAAAGAGTCAACGGTTACGGTGGTTAACATGTTATTGTTGTTTTACTATCGTTAGTTATAATTTTACTATCGTTAGTTTTCTGTCTGTACATGGGGGTAAAAAGTTACCCCAGGCTTACAAAAAGCGGAATAAATCGTGAATTAATTCCAAATCTCTTAAGAATGCTCTCTCTTATATGTTTAGTACAAAAATATAAAAATTTGTGTAAACAAATATAAAAGTCTATGCATGGGGTAATAAGTTACCCCATATAATAAAGCATGTAACTATATGATTTTGAAATCGTATAGTTAAAAAAGTATACAGAAAATATTCGAAAGAAAAATATAATTATGTTACTTTTAGGTTTGATTTATCTTTACGTCAAACCACCACGAATATATGGTGTAAGGCCTTCCCAAACAGAAAAGTATGCAATAAAAATAACTCTTGTCGAAAAATGGAGAAATTTATATAAGTTTGCAGCCAGCTTACCAGCCATATCAGATACGGTGAAAAAGACGTATTTAAAATCGCATATATAAAAAAGGACAACCCAACTAATCAATCTCTAGAAACAAAGGATTAAAACTATTGTAAAGCTTGAGTAACATTATACTTTCTTATCAGAAAAGAATAAAACGTCAAAATTCGTTCTATGCCTATTGAGGAGGTAAAAACTTACATAAAATATGTCGGTCTCTCACCATTGCATTTAACAAAAGTTCAAAGAAAGGAGAAATGGATTAAAGATAGTGTTATGTATTGTGACATATTGCTTGTATTTGGGATATTCCCCTTAGGAAACCGGAACGAGCCACACTATGCTTTAAGTGCTTTAGGCATTTCAGCATTTCCCAGTGTAAATTCTAAAAGTCCTCAATTCAATCAATCCCATAATTTCTGAAACGCCAAACAGTGCTAAATTGTACTCTTTCAGTGACGCCTCGTCCAAGGCAACAGCTGGAGTGTCGTTAAACGACATCATGATGACCGGCTCAAAATTACAGGATGATTTATTTAGCTGACTTCAAACTCCGATGGTGCAAACACAAGTACTTTATGACAGCTAATATAGAAAAATGTATCGGAAAGTCTGGCTTAACTAAGATAACAGACATTATCAACACATACTATAAAGAAATGATCCTGCGAAACCAATAGAAGCATACAAATTGCGCACTGTGACCTACAATACCACAACTGCCAGTTTTCTAGCTGTGAAAGCTTTGCTTTAACTGGCTGCAGAAGAACGTCAGGTCTTATTCAAAAGGTGCAAAAATTATAGCACCGGATTTTTACGTAGACGAACTGGTGACCGGAGGTGACACCATAGAAGAAAACATTTCTACATTACGAGAGCTACTGAAGAAAATATTGAGAAATATCCTATCAGAACTACGAAGCACAGGCAATGTACAAATCAAGCTGGACGACTGTATAAAGACATTAGGAGTTCTATATAATCCAAAGGAAGACACTTTCGAATTCGACGTAAATAAGTTACAAATATTAACTGGCCAATCAACCAAATGTTTGCTATTAGCTGACTCGTTAAAGCTGTTCGGCAGACGGGACGAGCACTTACCGGAAAAGATAAATGCTAAAGGGATTAAGTATAAAAAATGAAATGAGTGATATCGTCAAAATAAAAATAAACAGATGGGTAAATACCGCGAAGATTACTCAGAAACAGTTGCATGGATTCGCCGATTCGTCGGAGTACGCATATGATGCAGCAGTATATTGTAGAACAGATGAGACTGACCGTATAACAGCAAGTCTATATTAATGACCAAAACCCGGGCAGAGCCAATTAAGATTAAGTTATCAATTCCGCGTTTGGAGCTGAATGCTGCGTTATTATTAGCGAAATTAATGGAGCACGTTCAATTAGCGATGCGACTAAGCAGCTATAACACTTATGCTTGGACAGATTTAATGGATTTCGGTCACACCAATCACTCAGTCGATTGATATCTTCTTGTAATTTGTCAGCGTCGCAAGTTTCTTTAATGGTACGGAAAATTTTGATGTCATCTGCGTATATGAGTATGCCTGCATTTTTTATAACCTCTGTAATGCCGTCAATGAAAACAAAAAATATCCAAGGTCCAAGGCAAACAATAGACTATAGTGGCCTCGGCCTAACTTCCTGGAGACTCACAAGCAACACCTCCACTGGAAGTAAGATAGGTCACATACCACTGTGTGAGAAAAGGGCTAAATTAAATTTCCTAGAAATTTGAGAGGTCCTAGATTTGACCCTAACCATTCCGCAGTTGGGTTCTCTCATAAAGGACTGGCATGTTTCTAAAGAGGCTTCTCTTTCTGATCATATCCATATCAGATATGATCCAGAGTCACGGATCATGCAGTCGCAAGGAAATAGAGTTCCAAAGCTAACCGACTAGGGCTTATACAAAGCTCTAGTCGGGTCAAAAATGCCTGGAGTATTAGGGAAAATAAAGTCTCCATAAGGGCTTCAGTTCAGTTCAAATCAACCGCACAACTCCATACACACAACCTTTGAGAATAGTTGTCCTGTGAAGCAAAGGTAGGTTATTAAAACCGTCCCTTGGTGGAACGATATACTGGAAAAACTAAGGAAAGAAGCGAGATGTTTATTTAACAAGGCCAAACGCACCAGTGAATGGGCGATTACAAAAAGGCTTTGACATAGTACAATCTCGAGTAAAGGAGGCCAAAGAGTGCAACTTGGAGAAGTTTTTGCGAGTGAGCAAACGAATTGCCCTCTGTAACTCGGTTTTAAAAGGTCCTTCTAAAGGACTATTCAAATGGCATAGGGTTTCCCCCAAACTCAATGGCGATGGAACCGCTTGAATACGCCTACAAAGGTTCTGGTGAGTTGGTCTATATCTCTTACAATAGGGCATAGAGATCTCTCAAGAGGTGATGGTATTCTTCCTCGCTTGGTCCAGATCATTCGAGCCAGTTATGCTTTTAACTACATTCCAAAACTATGGAGGAAATTAAATGTGGTCTTTATACCAAAAAGAGGGAGTCGTCCAGACATCCAGCCCAAGGCATATCATCCAATTAGTCTCACGTCGTTTCTATTAAAAACGATTACCATATAAATGAGGCTCTAAAAAGGAACCCACATCATCAAAATCAGTCAGCTTATCAGGGTGGCAAATTTACGGTGACGGCTCTTAGTAGTCTGATCACTAAAATTAAAAGCACTTTTGATGTTAAAGTAATCGCCTTTTGCGCCTTTGTTGACATTGAAGGTGCTTTTGGTAATACCTCCTATGAGTCAATAGAGAAGGCAGCATGCGAAAAGGGAATTGAGCTTCCCACAGTTAAGTGGATTGGTTCGTTGCTGAACCAATAACTATCAAGGCTGTAAGGGTATGTCACCAGGGAGAGGTATTATCTCCATTACTATGGTCAATAGTTGTTCTTGGGCTAATTTCCCTTCTGAGTAACCATGAACTTGATCTCCAGGGATACACGGATGACTTGACTTTAATAGTTAGAGGGAAATTTTACATTATCATTTTCGAACTTATGCTCGAATGTTTTTGGTGGAATGCAAAGGTGTATTCAGGACGGACTTATAATAAAACGGTTATTGTGCCCTTTACCAAGAAGAGAAAGCTTGCACTTACAGTTCTATCGTTAAATGGTATTACTGTTAATTTTTCAAAGAGATAAAATATCTAGGAGTGACTCTGGATCAAAACCTAAATTGGAAACAATACATACTCAAGGTTCAGAGTAGGGCCACTAAGGCACTCTGGGGCTGCCAGAGGCTCTATGGACGAACCTGAGGTTTACAATCAAAAATGATCTATTGTTAATTTCTAATAATCAGTAGGCCCATGGTAACGGCCTTGAGGATGCAACCAGACGAAAATTTTCAACCAGGCAATATGGTTGGCCACTTGAAAATCTTTCGGGAGTTTCAAGCATACCATTCCATTTAAATGCCTTCCGACAGTATGCCAGCCAACCTGGATTTTGATAAACTCTTGCGAGTTTTGTAGCCGGATAGGAGCAGTTGGAGGACAGGGGGGCCATTCTTTGAAAGAGGGTCCAAGGTATGGTACACAGTCGGTTCCAAAACAGTAGACGGAGCAAAAGTAGGAATATTTGGGAGTGGAAATGCCCTTTCCAAGTCCTTGGGACCTAATGCTACTGTTTTTCAATCAGAAATGCACGCCATAGAAGTTTGTGCAAGAATAGGCATAAAAAGGGGCTTAAATATGATGGCCTTGCCTGGGCTGGTTCTGGTTCTCTATTTATTGGGCCAAAACCCTTCTGCGGTGTCACTCAGCCACAACTTAGTACAGTGACGAAACGATGGGAAGACATTGAAAGGTCTCAATAGAAATTTAAGTTTCTATTTAATAGTTGATTAATATTAAAGAACCATAAACGACTTATGTGGTAGTTAAGTTATAAATGCTTCGTAAATTCAGTTTACAACTTCATTAATGACTTTATTTGTAAATTCTGTTAAATTAGTTGATGTTGATCTACTCGGTATGAATTCATGTTGTGCGGTTAATAATTGACGTCCCAATATAACTTTGAAAGTGTTGCAGACAGCAAGCTCAAATAGTTTTGGAATTGATGAAGTTGTAGAAATTCCTCTGTAGCACGTAACATCATCTCTTTTTCCAGATTTGAATTTATCAAGAAACACGCCGGTTGCAAGAGAGTAGTTAAACAGGATTCGCAAAGGATATGGTATGTCATCCGGCCCACATCCGTCACCAAAATTTAACAGTGCAGATAAGATATTGCCATCAGTTATAATAGGAAGATTGATGTGGTTTAATTTCCGTGTTTGAACGTCAGTGTCTTGTGTTCTATAGACTGATTGGAAAAAATCGGCAAATATGTCCGCAATTTCTTTAGAAACAGTACTCTTGGTGTTATTGTAAGACATATTAGTCGGATACCCTTCAATTACTCGTTTAGACCTAAAATATATCCAAAAATGTTTGGGTTTTTCTAAATGTTTTCCTGGACTCCAGCTATAGGTATGATGTGAGCTTTAATTTAAAGTAGGCGTCAAAAATACTACTGTATTGCCGAAACTTGGTCTCGTCCATTAAGCCCACTTTTTAACATATTCACATAAGTTTTCGATTTACGGTTTTTAAGATTTATGATTCGATCATCAAACAATGGCGGATGATTATTGATTTTTTTGATGCTGGACGGAATATTATTTTCAAAACCTCGCATTAGTATCTCATAAAATCTATTCAGCGAACTTCTGACAGATGTTTTCTCAGGAATTACTGCAGGTATTTTTTTTAGATGCGGTTGGGGTTGATCCTTGCGGTGTTTCTGGTGTTTGGCTTGTTGCAATGGCTGTAGTTGACGGTTGCTGTTGTGTTAATTCTTTATTTTCCAAGGTTACAAGAAATGTGAGTTGAAGGACTACTATTGATGGCGGTTTAGATGGTTTGTCAAGAGAAGCCTTTGATATCGACCGTTCCTCCCCTTTTATAGATGAAGTTGAGTTTTGGTGGGTGGATATCACATTTATTGCAGTCAGCAAAGTAGCCTCCGCGTGTTGAAATCTTTTGATTAAATGATCTAATTTGGAGTATGGATCGTTCATACAGTTCGAGCAGTGCCAACGCAAGCCGGTTATCCCACCCATTATAATTTTCATTTGTTTTTGAACTTCCTTAGGAGCTTTCGTCATCGTGTTTCTTTGCATGTTTTGTGGCACAGTTATAGCTTATAACCTTGTCACACAAAAACCCGTTACACGCAAAAAACCATTCATCGACTATAATGGGAGCAATCCATACACTTTTTTTTCAATAGACATTTTGATTTCAACTATATCCGCTATACACTGGAATAATTGTTGTTATTGTTTATTTGTAAAACTGTAACGGGTTAAAATTGTTTTTATTTATTAAAAGTCAATTACTTTCTCAATAAAATATGTGTCTCGAGTCAAAATGTAAAATGCACACACGACTTTTTATTTTTTTTTATCACAAAAAAAAAAAAAAAAAAAAACTTTTAGTGTGTGCATTCTATCACACTAAAAGTTTTTTTTTACCAAAATAGGTCACAAAAAAAAAAAAATTAAATAAATAAAAATAAAAACAATATTAAAAATATTGTTAACAAAAAAAATCGACCGATTTGAACGATTGTTGAGTTTGGACTAAACAATCGATTGTTGAAATGATGGCCTAATTCGTGTCGCAATGGTTAAGTGTCAAGAAGCCACTAACAAACGGTTTATTGTAAAATTGTGCAAACTCCTAAATGAGGATGATCCGAAAGATCCACCGGTCATACGTGTACAATTGTAGCAGCGTGGCCCCTGAACATGTTTAGAATACTAAACAGGTTTTTCCACTAGAAGCTAGGATTTTACATCAAGAGCTCAGAATTAATGCAATCAACCCCAGCAGAACGGCCCCAGAGCAAATATAGTTGCACTTTATACAATTATATTTCCTAAGATTTTACTATCCCTGATTATCTTTTTGCTATTTACTCTTTTCTGTTTACTATTCGCATAAAAATAGCTTCCATCAACAAATATAACTTTTTTTTCCTAATACCAATTTTATAATTTCAATAATTCAAGATAAATTTGCGAAATGCAGCAATTTTTTTGCTGTCATTTGTAACACAAACGGTAGTTATAGTTTACGATTATTTTTATCTCCCACAAAAAAAAATGACCTTAGAGTTTTTATTTCAATTTTTTCTTCAGTTTCTGATTTGTATTCAATTCTGTCTTCGCGATGATATCGATTGCATATATCAATAACAGTCGAACAGTTGTCGAATGCTTATCAGAATTTCTTAGCCAATGGTCGTTTGTCAACGCTAACTTATGGTATTTTTCTAGACACTCTCTGAGGCATATTTTAACATATTTTAACATATTTCGGCGATATAAAAAAAAAACTTATAACCATTAAATTATATTACCTTTATAATGACATTACTGTTAGTCGGGGTCATAGTTGGGTTCACCGTCATTAACGTACGTATTCAAGTGATCATTGTTAATTTACAGTTTGAATAATATTATATTAGAGCTTTTTCACCATCAAACTGTACCCCTCACCAAAAAAAAGTAACGTAAAAAAATACAAATACCCGTAATATACTTTTTTATGAATACATTTTAATGAGTTAAAAAAAAGTTAACGGTCCATAAACAAATGAATGTAAAATGGGATTGTCGTGTTTTATTTTTTCGAGAATTATTACCGTTTTTTATTTTTATTTATTTTTATTTATTTTATAATAATAACTGTATATATTTTATAGCAGTTTTTTTTCTGTATTAACTGATACAGCAAATACATTTTAACAAATCTTTTGATGCGTCTATAAAGGTTGTTCAAAAAGGTAACTAATATTTACTATAAACTTTTTTATTTACCTTATACATATGTTATTCTTCGTATGAAGCTTGATACTTTTTGTATGATGTTTTTTTTTTTTGTTCAAGTCTTTCAGAAGATTAGTTATAATCTGTTATAATCTGTAGTAATAACAGTTTATCTGTCGCTTTTATCTTATGATCGATTAAATTATAAGTTTAATAATTTTATTAAAATTATTCAGATAGTTCTTGAATTTCTTGGTGCAAGAGATATTTTCTTCTCTTACAGTAATATTGGTTCCTGTTATCGGTTCCTGCTATCTCGGACCAAGACTAGATTTTTGCTCGCTATAAGGTTTGTCGTACTATCGAGATAAAATATCTTATAAAACTGGCGTTAAATGAAGTGATGATTTTTTTTTATGACAACATTCTTGATTATGAATGCTTAAATATGCTGACATTGACTTTATGTATAAATAAGTGACATTGACATTATCGACGGTGCCGATGAAGATGAAAAATGACAACATGTAATTTTTCAAGTAACTTAAGATGGCGTTAGTTTTATTTTGCTTTCAGATGTAATTCTAGATTTAAATGACTTGCCATTTTGAAAATTTGCTGGTCCAACAACTTAAAGCCAATGATGGACACTTTGATAAAGGAAAGGTCAGCCATTAAAAGAGCAATAACGAAGCTGATCACTTTTTCGATATGCTCTAGAGATACAACAGGCCGCAGGTCGTATTTAAAAGCAGATCAAGGGACGATACCGAACTCATCAAAAAATAATCTATGGCAACAGTGATTGCAGCCATCTCTTAGTATTCCACACGATCTGATGCAAATACAGTCAGTCAAATATTCGAATTCATTACATAAAATTGAATTTACTGTCAAATTCTACCTCAATATGATCATTTATAACCGAAAATTGCGCATTTTGACAAGCAATTTAAAATATAAAGTTCATAGTGCCACTACCTGTACCTGTAATGTAAGATAGATTTATTCAAGCACTTCAGCCATTTAACTACTAGAGCAAAGCCTACAAATCTACACAAAGGGTCAGATACAAACTACCAACGTTTCTTTTGGCGTGATTCACTATAGTACAATCATTTAAATACTACCGCCTTCTAACTAATACGTCATACGGTATACGGCATCAGCATAATTTTTGGCTACTCAAGCTCTCCACTAATTAGCATACCTAAAAGCCAAAGTTCACCCGAAAGCAGTTTTGTTAAAAGACATCTAAATAGACAACCTCATGTCTAGAGCAGACGTAATCAAAAAAACTGCCCCTACTTGGTTGATACCATCTTTAAAAATCAACCAACGGCTTTAAATTCTTGAAAGACAGACCAGGGAGTTAATATCTTAATTTTAGGAATTAAATTTAACCCGCAAATTGACAGTTTCTTTCAAGGTCTCTCTTTTATATGTTCTTTGGGAAAGAGCTTCCTTCAGCCCAAAAAATATTAAATCAGGAATTTTATTCGTTCCCGAACAGTTTACTGCGATCATTGATTGAAAATTTAAGCCCTTTGCTCTGTTCATCGACATGTATAAATCTGTTGATAGATTAGCCCGTTTGTCTGTCAAATACTTACAAGTTTTGACTGACGCCGAAACTAAATTGTAAGACCCATATTAAAGACAAATTAGAGGGAGTTTAAAAGGAAAAAAATCGTCTGCAGGAATTGACATAACCACTGATAAAAATTCAGACTATATCCTCTTTGAAAAGCAGTTAAACGATTAGAAAGACCAATTGCGTGACCCACCACTGTAAATGCAATATGATAAGTAGACTGTAAAACCGAAGCTGAAAGCTGATATACGTGCAGAGCATCTATCGCATGTCTTGAAAAGCTCTCCATAGTAGACATTTGCGGCTATAGAAGTGAAGATACCCGAAAAAAATCAGATAGTACTGTGACTCCGAGAAAAGCGCCACTTTGCCTAGAACCAACTGATAATATAGTGCAAATTAAATACAAATTGTTAGAACTTGGACTTTTAATCTAAATTCAAGGTCAATAGAAATTCTGCGAAATGCTGCATTCCATTAAAACACTTATTATGAAGTGCCACTTCAGCAAATTCATAACAACATAATATTTACAAAAAAAAAAAAAAAACCGAGATAAGAGTTAGCCACAATACCACACTCACACGCAATTCACAATTGTTGGTTGGTTGCTGCTGGTGTGGTATGCCTATATATTATATACTCGTACACATAGTAATTGTATTTTGATTATCATACATAATAAATATACTGTACTCATAAATATATACCGAGTTGATGATAGAGTGACGTTATCACTCGAAAAAAATATAAAATAAAATTTACATGATTTTGGCTATACGCCCGCTCCACCACCGCATTAATTATATTCAAAATAAATTTACGTATATTCACTATAATTAAAACATATATATTTTTGATATTTAATTTATTATGACAAAAAATACACTTACCTTAACTTTTCGTCCACGTCGCGCCGCTATGGAACGCGATTGTCGTCTTAACGCCTCCAGTGGATCGATTTACTTGATGATAGTATCCTTTAAAATGATTTTACCGAAAAATTAATGTTATCAAAAAATTTTCCGCTTTATTCAGCTTTTCTTCGTTTTCTTCGTAGCTTCTTGATAATTCTTAGATTTATTCAAATCATTGTTGTGTTGTTGCTGATACAGCTTTTATTACATACTAAAGATTTTTTTTTCTATATAATGATTGTTAGCATAAAGTTTACAGTGCACACACGATAAGGATTAAGTTTAAAAAAAATTATTTTAATTATTTGTTGTTCTACTTATAGTTTTAACTATACGCCATTATTGTCTTTAAATTTAAAATAATTTATTTGTTAACCTATGTACATATTTTTTGTGTTTTTGATATTTAAAGTATGCTAATTGTGTATGCACGAATAATGGAAAATTAATCTTTTGTTTGGAAATTGCATTCATTTGACTACAATAAAAAAAAAAATATGAAAAATTTATACAATTTTACACTACACTAAAACAATAGTTTTTCATTTTAAGTTGCACAGGTAAATCCTAAATTATTTCGGTGTTGTGATTTAAGTTTAACACAAAATATGTGAGGTACATTTGACCGGCAAGTGTTTTTTTTTTTGTATTATGTACGTTAAATTTTTGAAAAATAGTATGCATTGAAAATTTGGCGTTTCTTTATTTTAGATTTTTGACACATTACAACTCGGAACAAAATATGTAATGCCAATTAGCCACGCCACTCTAAAAATTTTGACTTGAATAATTTTGTCGAACCTAGCCTTTTAATAGCAAGTGGAATTGAATTCCAGAGAGAAATCCTTCTAACGAAAAAGGATTTATTTAAGGATCTACACAAAATTGTTGGTAAGAGTAACCGCAAGTTTTCTGAATGAAACCTACCAATTACCAACTTTCTATACAAACAAATTGGGTGCTTAGTTTTAAGAAGTTTAAATATAAAAAGACAAACGCGAATTTCGAAAATGTAGATAAACTACATCCTAAAACAACATTAGAAAAAGGAGAAATATGATCGAATTTTCTAATACCAAAAATAAACCTAGTACAAGCATTGAAACATCTTTGGAGAATACTCATATTCTCTTGAAGTAATCCAAACAAAACTACCTCACCATAAATAAAATGAGGGAGAAGATAAGACAGAAACATTCTTTTCTTAAATTGACTATCCGTAAACCCTACCACTTTGTACAAACAACTAAGCATGCCAAACACCCTTCTACTAATATTAACTAAGTGGTCACTCCAAGTAAGAGATTTATTAAAAACTAACCCTAAATCTTTAACAGCATTTGACAACGGAATAAGAGAATCGCTTAGATAAATTCCAGGAAAGGACGAGGTATCTAAAGGTTTCTTATAAATTATAATATAGACTGAGACCTACTCGCATTTAATCTAAGCCCATTCAGAGAGAAATATTCCTAACTACAGAGTCTTGATCTAAACGACTGTTTCTATATATTTGGACATCATCATGAAATATATGTAGAGAGCAATGGTGAATATAGAATTCTATGTCGTTAATGTACATAGAAAACAATAAGGGACCCAGCACTGAACCCTGAGGTACGCCGGAAGTAACTGGAAGAAAATCAGTTAAGCTATCACCGCAATAAACTGTCTGAGAATGATTAGAAAGGTAATTGAAAACTAATTTGGCGGCGGAAAACAAAAATCTAAATTGAGAAATAAGCTAATTGAATAAAATACTGTGATTTATGGAATCGAAGGCCATGGAAAAATCTAACAAAGTTAGGGAGGTCAAATCCCTATTATTCCTATTACGATTAATGTCGTCACAAACGTTAATAACGCAGTGGTTGTACTATGGTATTTTCTAAACCCAGATTGAACACAGATTACTAAACTATTACTATTCAGGTGTACCTGAATTTGATTCTTGACAACTATCTCGAAGGCTTTAGAGATAGAACTTAACATACTTATTGGTCGAAAATGAGATAGTTCAAAAGGATTGCTAATCTTTGGGATAGGAATAATTTTACTAAGCTTCCACTGGTCAGGAAAAGAGGAGGACGTAAGGATAAAATTAAAAATATGTAGCAAGTACTAAAAGAAAAAGAAAAAAAAAACAGGTAATAGTCAAATAGAACACGAACAAATAGAACGATACTTATCATGTTATGCAAAAAACCCCAAAAAAAATTTTTAATTTTTTGCACGAAAAAAAAAAATTTGACGGCCGGCAACTAAGGCTGTTACTTTAATACAATGTGTTCTTTTTTACTGGTTATATAAATCGTTATTATTAGTTTAACAGTTATTTTATTAGAAGAGTTTGAGGGAGTTGTAAATATTACAATTACTTGGAAATCCAGTAGGCAACGTTTAAAGCGTATATTAAACTGGGAAGAAATGCAGCATTGGCGTGTTCGGCAAAGCAATCTATCTTGTATATAGAAGGAGGATTATTCTCTATTCAGTGGAAGGCCAAACGAGTAGTACTGATGCCGAAAAAATGAAAGTATTACAAAAACATACCGCCGAATCGACTTGCTGGATATGGTTGATAAAATATTCAAGGATGATATGCGAAAAACTGCTTGAAACCATTAAAAATAAAGGGGGCCTGTCTGAAAGTCATTATGGATACCATAAGGTAGACTCTAACATTGACGCAATTAAGCTCGTGGTAGATACGGCGCGAAAGGGTGATTGAAGGTGTCAGATGGAAGGAAGGTCCTAAAAATATTGTGTGGTGGTAACATTGGAAGTTATAAACGCTTTTAATGCTAGATGGGAGTGCATATTAGACGCGCTACTAACTATAGAGGTACTCAAGTATTTAACAAGGCTATGGTGGCACAATACTTTATAAATAGATTTTTAAAGTACAATAGCAGTGAAGGCACAAGCAATTATCATATAACCGAAGAAGACCACAAAAGAAGCAAAAGTTGGCGGCATTGCAGATAATGTGGCAGTTGTTGTGATGGCAAAACAGAGAGGAGGTAAAAGAAACATGTAATTGGAGTATAAGTGTCGTTTAGAATTGGTTATAGTTTTCGAATTTGCAGTTGACGAAACAGAAGAT
The DNA here is from genome assembly GCA_963556175.1 of Tipula confusa. Classification (NCBI taxonomy): domain Eukaryota; kingdom Metazoa; phylum Arthropoda; class Insecta; order Diptera; family Tipulidae; genus Tipula; species Tipula confusa. The sequence goes on along the minus strand of OY744475.1, from coordinate 71,303,276 downwards.
GGAAATAGTTATTTTATCTAGTAGAGTAAGAATGGAAGGCAAAATTGTTGGACAACAGATTGTGTTTAAATTTTTTTTAAGTAAATCGTAGTGATTATCGATGCTAGACTGTCGATCAAAACTGCGATACTTTCAGAGAATTTGGCAGGAAGGCTTATAATTGAAAATGATGGCAGCTTGAGCTGAGCCAGCTCCATGAAGTTAATCTTAATCTGTAAGAATCTGAAATTATGATGGTCTTCTGTAAGGTTATAAGATTCCCTTCTCCACCGAGAAAAACGGCTATGTACACGATGCCTTGTTACTTTTGCTACTTGCCACACAATGCATGCACCTTGCAGCACTAAAAACTCAATCGCACAATATATAAGAGATAGTCAATTTATAACATTAAGGGAAGAAATTCCCTTAAGAATTTCAAGTGCAGTCACTATTCATAATATGAATGGATATCAATTATATCGGCAAAGAGTAGGAGTCGCAGCTGAAGTTAGAGGCAAAACAATCGGCAACCAATATGATAACTACACTACGAAATTTCTACGCAGAAATACCAAACGAGGTGGAAATAAAATAGTTGCTCGCATGTATACTGTTGTATTCAATGATCAGGGAAGATTCCATCTTCAATATTAACCTCTAAAGATAGCGAAATATCTCTTACGGCCAACGTTTTGATCATCATCGTCATATTTATCCGATTTTGTTAAATATCAACATATCTAGTGCCTTCTTTACGCTTTTACATGCCGATTATCCACTGTAAAAATAATTTATGGGTGTGTTGGAAGAAACTAAGATCATTCCGAAGTGTAAGTCTTAAGCATGTATATTGTCCCATATTGCGTGCCAGCCAGTATCTTGAATTAGCATGAAAAAAGCTAATGGATTCAGTCATGTAACTGAACTCTTACTTTGGAAAATGCATTCATATTTCTTTCTAAGATAAAGATAGTGATTATTCATTGGAACTAAATATTTGAAAAGGCCAGTGATGCACATACCACCAATAAGAACAAATAATGGTCGCCTGGCTAAAACCAAAGAAGAAAAAGTGGTAAAAATAAGAATGGTTCGCGGATCATCTCGAGAGTACCTTTCGCTCCAATTTAACAACACTTAATCAACAGGATATACTGATTGAAAACCATACAACCATCCTGAAACAGGAAATTCCATTAAATAATGCTAAAGAAGTGAAGCAAGAAATAAAGAACCCTGTAGTACTTCAAAATCACCAGAATGTGACTTGATAACTGGAGAGATTCTTAAACAACGACCTAATAAAGCTATTAAAAAAATATCAGACATGATTAATGCTTCTTTTAGACTCCGTTATGTCTCTCTATCTTGGAAATTTGCGGAAGTGATAATGATACCTAAACCAGGTAAGCCATCAAGTGAATTAACCTCGTAAAGCCAATATCACTTTTTCCCATCATGTCAAAACTGTTTGAGGAACTATTATTAAAACGAATTAAACCAGAAATTATAAAATCAGAAGCTGTTTTGTCCCATGAGATTGTATTTAGAGAGAAACACTCCACAATCGATCAAGTCCATCGAATAACAGATTTAATAGAAAAATCCTTAGAGGAAAAAAGATTAGTTCAGCCATATTTCTGGATATAGCGTCACTCAACAAAGTCTGGCTAGATTGTTTAATATTTAAATTGGAGAAAACTTTTCGTACTGTTTACAATCGACTTACCACAGACGATCAATACAACTACCGCTACGTTTGCCGATGATACTGCAATTCTAGCTGTTGGTAACACAATCAGTGAAAAAGAAAGCAGAAAAGCTTCAGTTCAAAAATGTACTGGTTAATTGGAAGAAACTCTCAATAATCCATTCATAATAAGGTTTTGCTTTATAAACAAGTGCTCAAGCCAGTCTGGACTTAAGGTATCCAACTATGGGGATGCACCAAAACCAGCAATCAACAGATAGTTCAACGATTCCAAAATAAAGTTCTTAGAGGGATTGTAAACGCTCCTTGATACACTCGTAATAGTGACCTTCATAGAGATCTCGGAATAGACACAGTCGAAAGTGAAATAAAGAAATGTGCTGAAAAACACCAGGAGAGGCTCCATTATCACCCTAATATTGATGCTGTAAGACTACTTCATCAAGAATGTATTATAAGAAGACACGAAAGACTAAAACCTTTTGAGAAAAACACTTTATGGAAAGAATACATATAAGTGGCTTTATTATTATATTGCTAGAATCAAACGCTGTTAGTCAAAAATGGCTAGTTACTTTGTAAAAAAAAAAATGTACTATACATTAACAGAACTAAAAATGATAGCTTCATCTGTTTTAATTGCTTCACTTGATTGGTCGATATGAAAAACATTATTTACTTTAATGACTAAACAAATCTATTGATTCCAAAAATATAGCACTTCAAAATTTATAAGAATTATTCCTTACGCAGGCAATCCTTCCCTAAAAGTATTTTCTTTATTTATATTTACATGATGACGAAAATCATCACATTCTCTATTTAAGAAAATATTTAACCTGCTTTACGGTCCAATTTTTTATTTTTGCCTTGTGCACAAATGCGATTGTGAAACGTGTTCGCGTTTCTCTAAAGACTATATTCTGATGCTCGACTGCAAGACGATACTCCTCCTCAAACCAATCATGTTTAGGTTTGCTATACCTAGAATCACCTGAGCGGTAATGATTTCTGAGCATTTCAATACCTCCCATATACCTTTTACCTCATTATGACGGTGAACTTTTACCTCATTATGACGGTGATTGGTTTTCACGATGCTATAAAATAATTTTGATAGATTTTGTAGTTGCAGGAACAAGAAACCCACGTTTATAAAATGTAAATGTTGGTACAGTCGGATTTACCATTCTACTCGATCTAGCAAACACATTCTGGAACTAGAGGCAGGCTGGACGTTGTGTATTAATAATTTTAATCAAAAATAAAAGAATTTCCATATTTAAGTATTTATCAAGGGGATGACTTAATATTTTATTTCTAAAAGGTATCGAAATCTGTCAAATTTCCTAAGACTATAGATAAATATTACATAGAAGTTAAAAATCATGTCTAATATTTGTTCATTATATATAGATAATATGTAAATTTGTTGTTCTAACAGTGCATCCGAAAAATGCGGCATTATAAGGAAAATGCCATCAGCTGTTGTCGGTATATATAGAGGTAGGCAATTTGAAAGCTTCCGCCACTTACGAAGTTTATCGAATATTAATTTGAGACTGATTAATGTCACTATGCTAACAAAGAGGTTTGTAAAATGAAACCGAGATTCTTTACTTTATCCACAAACGGAATTACCACATCGTTCAGTAACACCCAAGGTTCTTTTATACCAATTAGTGATGCGATTATGATCTTGATTGACGTTATGCTAGCACAATTATTAATATAACACAAATCTGCCACATCATAAATTTGGAAATCATCACTGCATCCGTATAAATGATATTCATTATTTAGTAATACCGAAGTTAGGTAATTAATGAGCATTGATAATAGAAGCGGCCGGAGTAGTAAATCTTGTGGAACTCCATCAGTTAGTGAACAATATTTCTGGAACGAATTATTGCAATACACCACCGGAGATCTGTTTTGTAAGTTCCAAGTTATTAACTTAACAGTTTCATTAGAAAATTTGAAGTGTGCCCTTAGTTTTTGTATTGTAGTAAATTATATGGTACTAACTTTTTACTGTCAAGATTTTTTAGTAAATTGAAGGAGATAAAAATTTTATTTTGATTTTATTTTTTTAATGCCTTCGGCAAAAGTGGAAGAACATTAATTGGTCAAAGATCCCTTAATGTTTCAATGTTATTTTTTTGGGGATTGGAAAATCTTTAACGATCTTCCAGTTCGTGGGGAACGTGGAAGTAAAGTTAGGATTAATTTGATAAGTTTATACTTCATTCACATTAACATCTATATATTTAGCCTAAACATTTTTTTTTAATAAAAAAAGAAATTAAATGTTTACCAATCGTTTGGACTTGTGTACGAATGATAATTTCTGCCAAAAGGTATTGACCGTGGAGGTCAATACACATATTTAGATTTCGAAATTAACTGTTTTGGAAACATTTTTTTCTAACAATTCCAGTAAGGTTTCTTTAGCAGTATGACATGTGGCACCATAAAACCATTAGCATTCAGTTCTAGTCTAAAAAAGTTGCTTATCATATTACGATAATATTCGCCAGTGACTGTAACTGATGAACAATTCTTATTTTCGTAAAAATATGGTTCAATGATCCGGTAAGCCTAAATTGCACAAACCACACCGTCACTTCAAAGAGTTACTATTACAGTAACTGATGAATTATTTGTGGATCTCTTTACAGCCCAGAAACGGCTGTTTTGTTTGTTTACATGACCACTTAAGTAAAAATAGTCTTGTTCACTCATAATTAATTTCGTCAAAAAATCCGGATTTTCATTGTCGCATGCAACACTTTGACTTCGAACACTGTTCAATCGAATATTTTTTCAAGATTAATTTGCCACGCGTATTTCGTGTGTCAATAGTAATATTCGCCTAAATGGAAGTCAAACAAATTGTATACATTTGGGATAGGTGAAATACCCTGTATTAGAGAATCCAACGATATTATTATTAGTAGGGTACGGAAGTGAAAAATTTATTTATTTTCCTCAGGCTTAAAGTTGTATATCGGTTCACTACTATCAAAAACTTCAAAAATCGATAAACTTTATTTTTGCAATTATTTAGAACCTGCACACTCTTGTTGCGAAATTATGCAGCTGTTGATAAATACGATTCGGAATTATTTATTTCTAAGTATACTAATAAACCATAAGAATAAACCATAGGAAAGATAAAGAATAATAACCTTTGCCTGAAAAACTTTACAAGAGAACAGTTCCAAGGAAAACCAGCAGCTTTTTTATTTTCTAAGCCACAGTGGGCTTAGAAAATAAAAAAGCTCCTTAAGAAAAGGAAAAAGTAAAAAATTTAAATAACAATTTCACCACAGTATTTTCTTGTCAAACAGAATTGATTCGGCCTTTCATAAATTTACAAATTAACTTAATTTAGCTAAGCTAGAAACTTAACTTAAACTTAAGCTAGACTTTGAAACTTAATTTCTTAAGTTTTTTACCACAGGTTCAATCAAACTACATTTTTGCTTCCAATGATTCATATTCTCTTATTTTCTAAATCACACAGTTCTTTTTGCGAGTAAAGGTTGTTCGATCTGTTTATTTATTTTAATATTAAAAAAACACATAATGTATCTTCAAAATTCAATTTTTTCTAATGTTTACTGACCAAAAGCCGTTGATTAGAAGTCCTCGTCAAGCATGCCATTTAGATTTTATAGCTCAATTTTCAACACATAAAAGAATAAACAAATATAGTAGCGGATACCTTGACGCGATTTACAGACAATTATGTTAATTATCTGAAGGAACTCGAAGTAGGAAAATTGATAGATCTTTAAAACTCAGATAAAGAGCTTTTGGGATATATATCACTCCTCCATATCGTCAATCTTAAACAAGTGACCATAGACAACATCAGCAGGCCTATTTGGTGTAGGAATACAATGATATGAATCGGCCTTACATTCCATAAAAACTAATGGCTTAGCTCATCCTGGAATTAGAGCTACTAGAAAACTTGTTACTACCAAGTATTTCTGGCCTGCTATGCTTGTCAATGTTTTTGTGTGGTAAAACTTGCGTAGCTTATTTAAATTTGAAAGTTGTGATACATATTCGTTTTCAATTTGGACGTTTTGAGATTCATTCAAGTAGATTCAACCTTATTCATATAGACTTAGTTGATAACAATAGTATACTAAATGGCCGGAAGCTATACCAGTAACAGATTAAAGAACTATTACAGTAGCTCGAACACCATTTGCATCCTTTTCTAAGGTTGCATGTGTAAAACAACATATAAAATTCGATGTTAAGTGGTTGACGACCGAGCCAGGTGCGTGGCTCTTTACGAAATGTTCACTTACAGTTGTTACTGTTTCACGAGTACGAACTAGACGATGGTAACTAGACGAACAGTACTTTTCATTAGTTGCCAAAACCCAAGCACACATCAGAAGAAATTTACTGACCACACCTGTGCTAATTAATCGTGATGACGCCGATACCTCGTTAAATGCAACACAGTTTAATTTTCGTTCCGATTTCAAACTACCACGTTCGAATCTCGCAATTTTCACACGGTAATGTGAAACAATGGCATTGGCAATGGCACATGAAAATACAACTTTATCACCTGGACAAAAGTTCAAATATCTCCTCGGTCAATTTCGCGGTGTCCCCTATAAATCAATTGGCCATTTTCGGGTCGACGATGCGAATTTTTTAGAAGCTTTAAAACGTTTAGTGAACAAATACGACAGGAAAAAGAATTGAACAGTTGCTGGAATTTCTAACCAAACGCATGAATTCTCTCATTTATACTGATTCGGCACGCAGTATTACTAAAAATCCGTCGTCACATGTGAAAACCTTTTACGCGGCAAGCCAAGCGCCGACTAACCCACTATCAAACTGTCCGTTATGCGAAACCGAAACACATAAATTGTATATATGCCATAAGTTTTAATTGCCTCGGGGAGGTCCATACAGTTACTAGTTGTAGGAGTCGAAGACACTGTCACAAATGCTCTAAACGACACAATACTCTATTGCATTATATGCCTGAGACAAGCAAGAGCGGTTTAAGTTCCCCGATTGATACACCACTAGATAAAACAGCTCAAGTGAATAGCTTAATAGCCACTACCGGCCCAAAGGCTGGATCAGATACTGCTAAATCAGCTACAGTCTTGTTTTAAGTTAAAACTGAAGTAAAGTCGTATCAACCAACGGATTCGAAAGCCCAACCAATCGATTACAAGGTTTCTATTCTACCAACGGCCAATTTAGAAATCCAAGGCAAATACGGAAATTGGATAAGTTGCCGGGGCCTGTTGGACTCGAGCTCTACCCATAGCTTCATTTCCGAAGGTCTATTAAGGCAACTGAGGGTACCAAAGATTAAGGCGGATGTTACCATCAATACGCTCAACCAAACGCATGCTGATACATCAACAGGTAAAACCTTTATCGAGCTTAGGTCAGCCATCGATCACAACTACCACATAGGTTTAGAGGTTTTATTGTACCATTGATCTCGTCAAAACTACCTTCGGAAAGAATTGATACATTTGAGTTGAATGATGCTCTAGCATTTGAGTTGAATGATGCTTCAGAAGCTGACATATCAAAATAGCTGATAGCCAGTAAAATAGCTGATGTTATTTATCACATCACCCTGTGATAAAAGAATCTAGTTCTACCACTAGCGAATAACAGCTACTGATTGAATGACAGTTTGTTAGTCGGACCGACCATTCAGGACAATTTAGTAAACTGGCTGGTCAGATTTCGTAAACACTAATACATTTTTTCTGTGGACATCAAGAAGATATTTAGACAGATTGCGATTTCTAGTACCGATAGAGATTACCATCGCATCTTATGGAGAAAACACCCAAGTTCAACCGTAAAACATTACCGGTTAAAGACCGTGACATACGGCACATCTCTTGCACCATTTTAAGCCACAGCCTCACTTCATCAACTCGCAGATAAATATGACCATTTGTATCCTAATGCAAGCAGTGTGATTAAATCCGATTTATATATGGACGATTTTATGTCTGGCAATAACAACATCGACGTAGCATTAAACCTTCAATGAGAGATAATGACACTAATGAAGTCCGGTTAGCAAGAGCCTTAATTAAAGTTGAAACCGATCTAGCTGGTCGATTTACCTTAAAAACCCATAAGGGCTGAGGCGCCAAAACCTTCAAGGCATATCTGGTTATATTTATATGTATGACGACAAAAGCAACATGGCAGGAAATAGTCACGGATATGACATCAGACACCTTCATTTCATCGCTGAAACGATTCAGTGCCGTCCGTTGATTACCCCAACACATATTCTGTGATAACGATAGACGAATTTAGTTGGAGCAAGACGTCAGCTGCATCATTTCTACGAGCAATTTATGAACGAAGCTCGACAAAACCAAACTGAGGCATGGTGTACCGAGAACCACATTCAATGGCGCTTTATTCCACCAGCTACCCCTACCTTCGGTGGTCTATGGGAGGCCACTGCTAAGTCATGTAAATACCATTTACGTCGAGTGATTGGAGAGCTCTTGTTTATCTATGAAGAGTTCCTGACCATTATTGAGGCACTATAAAATTCCCGACCTTTAGGAGAACTCCAAGACAAGGATTGGTATCCGCTTACCTCATCACACTTTATGCAGCCATTAACACTGTTGCCAGTACCTAACCTTCAACATATAAAGATGTCCCACCTAAGTCGATGGCAACTAATCCAACAGTTAATTCAAGGATTTTGGAAGCAGTGGTCTCAGGAATATATCACTTCCTTAAATAGCTATTATAAAACATACGGAAACCCATCAGTTCCAAGAGAGAGACCTCGTTTAGGTGCGTGTCCAAAATCTACCACCCACCAAATGGCCACTCGCTAGAATCTGTGAACTTCATCCCGAAACTGATCAACTTACCAGAATCATCTCATTAAGGCTATCCAATGGTACCACTCTGAAACGGCCTATATACAAAATATGTTCACTACCGAAATTTTACCCTAGCCAGTCAACGGCGGCGGTATGTTTAAAATAGTTCTTACCTCTTGGGTTCGCGCGTACGTCATCATTCTGTTTGACATGTTGTCATTTATATGCAATGGCAATGTTAGTTCAATTTAATAATATTTATAAATACACTGCCATCTCGTATTTAGTTGAAGCAACTTTGGTAATTGCTCAATGTAATTAGGACCCAACATTATAAAGCTTTAATCGACCCAACATATTCTGTCGAAAATAGCTCGAATATAAAAAGTTTTTATGGACAAAAAAACATTGATTGGCTAGCGATGCCATACATTCGCTAGACACCATTGAGACTTTCGATTTTATCTAAAAACACAGATCAACTTATGGTATTATTGATTTTGCGGTAATATTCGATTCGGTTGTCTGGTTGACCAAAGAAAAAATTCTAGAAAACATGTTTTTAATTATTTTCTACTTGTATCGTGAGAAAGGTCATCTAAAAATAATTATAATGTAGGTGACAATTATTGTGTAGGTGATAAGAAAACACTATGATATTAAAAAATATATATCCTATAGGCGTATATCGACCCAATCTCATTATAATGAACTTCGTTCGAACTAATTCAATAATTTATTTAATTTAACACAAACATTTATGCAACTGGGACCTAACGCTTTCGTACATTAAATCTCCCTTGTTTTTTTTTTTTTGTTCAGACAAATATGTTCGGGGTTTTGATTTTGTACCGTTTTGTTTTATAAGATTTTGTTTTCCGGATTTTCCTTTGGGAATTTCAAATTTTAGCGATTATATGTTTAAGAAATTGAGACTAACCTCATTTTGAAAGAAAAATTGTATTCAGATAGGAAAATTTAAATGAGAAAATATATGGAAATAATTTTAGAAAAAAGCGAAAATATAAAAGAGAATAATATATAGTAGAAAGAGATGTGGTTGGTCGAGTCGATTCAATTTAAAGCTTCAATTTTTTTTTTAAGAAATCAGTATTCTTCAATATAAGGAAGGCTTTATATACTCTGTAAAATTATAATACTTTTACAACACTTTCGTTTCCACATCCTGTACGACAATTAGCAAAATACATGGCAGAAATGACAAATAATAAAAATGCTTTCTTATGGCATAGTTATTATGTTGACCATAACACTCAGGTAAGGGGTTAGCCTACAAAATTATGTATATGCATAAATTTTGCAATAAAACACTCAAAAGTGGTCCGATTTCGATGAGTAATTTCTTAATCAAATGCTCTTTATATCATCATAACTACTGCTATAAAAAATTGGTGTTTATCTGTAAATAATTTCGTAATAATCAGGCAAGGCCCACAAAATTATGAATATGCATAGATATTGCAATAAAACACTCAAACGTGTTCCAATTGTGATGAGTGATATCTTAATCAAAAGCTCTCGATATAATCATAATTAGTGCTATAAAAAATTTGTATATTTCTTTAAATCATTTTCAAGCATAATATTCATGCAAGGGGTTAACCCACAAAATTATGAATTTACATAAATTTCACTCAAAAGCAGAACACTCAAAAGTGATCCGATTTTAATGAGTGATGTTGTTGTAGTTTATAATTTTTAAATGACGATGAATATACCAAAAATGCAAAAGAATATTTTGTACTAAATATATTTTTATCTTTGTGTACACTTGTGTAAATATTCATCTTTAGTTTTTTTTCTCATTTTGGTTTTTATATAAATGTATTATGTTGAGTATGACAACACTAAAATTATAAAAAAGAGAGATTCCTTCTTTATCGTTGAACGGAAGAACATCAATAAAACGATTGAGCTAATATAGTGTTTTTATATTTTATTTTTTGTTAAACCTTAATTAAACATTGGTCCAATCATATATATAACCAACGTGCCGGAAAAAATACTATAGTAAAAAAAACATAACCTCAAGACAAAACACGCGGTTCGTGTAAAAACGAATCAACTCTTCATATCAAATTTAACAGTAGGCTCAGTTGTAAAAGAAACTTGCCATTTTATAAAACTGTAAGTACAAAACATTTTTTTGCTCAAATATTTTAATGTTGGTCAAGTATTGTGCGTCAAGTATTCAAAACAAATCTAAACATAACCACACTAAATTAATATTTGATCGTAATAAATTAACAATTGTGGTATAACGCGTAGTTTAAAAATGCCATTTGTGCTGAAAGCAATTACTGCAAAAGCAGCGCTAACAGAATTTAATAAGAAATTTGGTGTGTTGAAGTCAAAATTGCCGAAAACTCTTTAAAAAAGGAAAATAGTATGGTAATCGAACATGAGTGTCGCAGTAGACTAGTGAATTTAGAAAAAACGTATGATGATTTTAATTCTCTTGTGAATAGTTTAGTAGAGTGCGTTTCCTAGGGAGAAATGTCTGATTTCCAGGATTCTTTTGCCGAATTTGAAAACCGTTTTCATACTGTAGTTAGGAAACTTCAGGTAATGTTCGGTTCTAACATAAATAATACAAATAACGGAACACAACGAAATGAGGGACATACGTTCCAGAATACTATTCAGCCCCAAACTCTAATATTACCAGAAGTAAAAATCCCTTATTTCGATGGTAGCGATGACATTCTTAAGTTTACATGTCTTACGGACAGGTGATGCAAAGGTTGCAATTGGACATATAATAACGTTAACTAAAACAGGGTATGAAAAGACATGGAACACCTTAACGAAAACTTATGATGATCCCCGTATTATAATAGACGAGCACATCGAAGCACTAATTGATTTGGAATTAGTAAACAAACGCAGGGAAGCGGAAATTCGTAAACTCCTTAATGGTGCTTTGTCTCATGTTTCTTCTCTAAATGCTAGTGGATTTGAACTTGACAAATTGTCACAAATAATAATGTTAAAACTAGTTAAAACTAACTAATTTAAAACTAACTACTACACGCGGTGAATGGGAGGAAACTGTTGTGCCATGTGAACTCCTAACTTGGAATAAGCTAGTTGAATTCCTTAAACAAAGGTGTTGAGTCTTACGGGAGTCTGAAAAGGTTTTATGTAAAATATCTAATTCGAAACCATTTTAAACGTACCCAAAATGAGAGTCAACGTTTTTTGCGTATAAAACAACAACTACTACGAGTGCAATATGTCATATTTGTGGTAAATCACATCATCTACATTTCAATTGTTCAACGTTTCTCAGTTTGACACCCCAACAACGATGTGAGAAAATTAACTGTTTATATCCAAGACATCGAGTTTCCGATTGTAAATCTTCAGGATGTAAGTTGGGTCGACGGCGTCTTCATACATTATTGCATTTTGATCAACGATCAAACTTAAAACTGATACGGGTGAAACTAACGGCACGACACAGATCCCATCTGATGTTTCTGCGGCGAATACAACAAATAATAATTACATAAACACTGATCGGTATGAAAAATCAACAATGCTTCCAACAGCCATTGTTTCAGTGAAAGATAGTAATGGGAAGTTGATTGAACGTAAAGCATTGTTAGATTCTGGAAGCCAATCAAATTTTATAAACGAAGATTTTGTCAAAAAACTAAATTACATATTACATGCCCCACCACGACTTATTACATGCCCCACCATGCGATTTTAAGACCAGAGTCGTCGTCAACAAAGGTGCGTGTTGTTTTCGACGCTTCAGCAAAGACATTAACAAATAAATCACTAAATGCTCTTTTTGGAAAAAGATCAGTTAGGCATATGGCGCATGTATATATATATATATATATATATATATATATATATATATATATATATATATATATATATATATATATATATATATATATAAACAATTGACTCTGATAGTAATTTCTTCGTAAATCTACTATGCAGCAACTCACGTGTAGCCCCCTTAAAAACACTGTCGCTTCCAAGATTGGAACTTTTAGCTGCTGCGTACTTCTTTCTAAATTAACATCATCAGTCATTGACGCTCTCAATGTACACTTCGATGATATTATTATGTGGTCAGGGGTTAACCCACAAAATTATAAATATGCATAAATTTTGCAATAAATCACTCAAAAGTGGTCCGATTGTGATGAGTGATATCTTAATCAAAAGCTCTCAATATCAGCATACCTAGTGCTATAAAAAATTTGTTTATTTCTTTTAATCATTTTCCAACATAATAATCATGCAAGGGGTTAACCCACAAAATTATGGATATGCATAAATTTTGCAATAAATCACTCAAAAGAGTGGTCCGATTTTATTGAGTGAAAAAGCTCTCGATATTCTCATAATTAGTGCTACACAATTTATATGGCTTATGTAATGCGCCTGCAACTTTCGAACAGATAATGGGACGGTCATTGAAAGGGTTGCACTGGACGACGTGTTTAGTATATTTGGATGACGTTTTAATAATGAGAAAACACTTTAATGAGCACCTGAGGAATTTAGAGGCAGTATGCGAGAGGATCCAATCAGCCGGGCTAAAGAATACACACGGACGAGGCAAATATTTCTACAGTAAAGGGCTGGTCAAGACTGCACAGAATTTACACGAATTAATGAGTTTTATTGAACTTTGTAATTGTTATTGGTGATTCGCACTGGGATTTGCTGATGCTGCCAGAAGTTTACATGAGCTGATCAGAAAAAACAAGGCATTCGAGTAGACCGAGGAGCTGGAAAGGACATTCAAGGAATTGAAAAGACGGTTATGTACGGCATCAGTACTGGCATATCCAGTACTGATGCCGTACACAACCGTCCATCCATCCTTTCTACGGTCAATATTTAAAACTGATCATGGCACCTTGAGAAGCATCCTTAAAAGCCCGGATGGGCAAGTAGCGTATTGTGTTGAGCAACTGCAAAGCTACGATTTTAAAATTGAACATCCAAAGGAAACCGCACACATAAACGGTGATACCTTATCAAGACGACAATGCCGAAATACGCCAAAATATGAGGTAGATTTTTCTGGTCAGAATGTCAGCAGTCAGTAGCAGAATGCTGTCAAAAGTGTGACCAATGTATCATTGTATGGCAGTTGAAGGGACCGCTCAAAGAAGTCCAGGTACAATGTAGCAATACAACGTTGGGGCACCATTTCAATGGTGCCGTTGTCACCATGTCAGGAGACATGAGGGCGGTCCACGATACAACAGGAGTTACTTTAGAAAAGGTAATTTTTGGTAGTAACTTGCGGCTGCCAGAAGACTTAAAGTTTTGAATAGGATCAACTGCAGCCTTACTTGGCCAGGAGAATGAAGACAACACAAAATAAGAATTAAACGAAGTATCTCAGTTTGTGCCAGAGAAGATACGACATTCCAATGGTAAGATGGACGCTCGATTAAATGATATCATATACCGAATCAAAATGAGGCAACGAGGTAAACTTAAAGTGCTGCACTTAGAGTGATTGGCACTCTACCGAGGAAATGCATTGGATCTTGTTTGGGACGAACAAGCTTAACAAATGGTTACGATACCTCTAGAGTTAAACATAGAGGCATCTATGAAATAGCATTAATATTAGCAACAAATTTCTATAAGTAAATTGAGGCACATTAATTGCGCTGATTTGAGTAAAATAAGAAATGATCTTGTAGATGGTATCGATATCGAAGACCACAATGAAATCTAAATATGTAGAAAATGGTGTGATTTGAAATGAGGGAAAGTGGAAATTCTACTATTTTAATTTCTAAATTTAGGCAGTTTATTTCAAGAAGCTTGATATTCAACATCTGAAATCCATTGTTTATCGGAGCAGAATAAGATCAATATGGCAGTTAACATGCTTAATTGTTTTACTAATTTAGTTCTGGAAACAATGACACCGGAAAATATATGGCATGCGGAAACAAAGTGAATGTTAGTCACATACATTTATTTAGAAATGCAACCATGGTTCATGAACCAAACCAAAAACGTTGTAAATTGGGCGAAAAGTCAAAAAAAATAATCTTCGAACGGTTTAAGTGAATGCGTTAAAGAATAGTTTAGCAGAAATATTTGGTGAGCAATTCCAGCCAACTAGGTGTTTACTGCAACGCGAAAGCCAATTGAAAATCAGCCATGAAGAAATTAACTCTTAAATGTTTCGTTATTTACGCGGTACGTTGGATTGCAAGTTAAATTATTCGAAATTTGATGTTAATTTTCCCACCGGCTATTCCAATGCTGATTGGGCATAAAACGTTGATTATCGACGTCTATCTAATGGTTTTGTACGCATGTTCAGTAGTAGTGCAATATCTCAGGTCAAGTAAAGAAGCTGAGTAAAAGCGTTGTCTTGAAGCAAAATGGTTGCAAAATTTTGGTCGTTAGTTTGACAGCAAACTTGACCAGTTTGTTTACTTTAAATGTGATAATCAAACACAATATATCTAACGTATACCAAATGTTTTAGACCAAGATCATAGTTAGGTTCGTTATCAACAAACACGAGACCAAATCGAAAATGGAACGGTCAAAGTTTTGTATGTATTATCAGAAGTTATTGCAGCGGTGGTTTGTACTAAATGTATATGTGTCATTATCTGTGAAATTGTAAAATGGTGTCCCCAAGCTAGTTATTGTTTTTATTTTCCAAATACAACTTTTTTTTTAATTTAAAAAAATTTTTTTTTTATTTTTTTTTGGATTTATTAAATCTTAATAGCTTTAAAACGTACTAAATTAGAAAAACTATCAAAGGGTAAATTTCGAAAAATTTTAAAACTAAGCCAATGGTATTTCAAAACTTCAATGTCCCAAACTAATGTATTAATTGTACGATTATAACTTTTGACCATTACTTAAAAATTATTTAATTTTTATAATTTTATTATTCAAGATTTAACCTTTCTTAATGCTTATCCTTAATCATAGTTAATATTTTCTATTTTTTCTGCGTTTTGTATAATTACAAAGTATTAATTTTCAACTGTGTTATACTTCAACTAAGTTACCGAGAAAAAAAAACAAAATACGTTCAACGTGTCGTAACGTGTTCCATAATTTTATCAGTTTATTCTAGAATCTGCACATGTTAGCATCGCACTGTAGTGTCAATGTTTTTTCGAAACTGAGGTATGTATTTTTAATATTATTCAACTGTGTTACCAAAAAGTTAATTAAAAGATTTAATAAAATCTATATACTATATAATACGTAATAAAACAAGAATGTGTTAACGATAAATATTATTAAAAATTATGTTTTAAGTATTTCAATTTTAATGCGTGGAATTCATTTTCGAAAAAATGGTCAACTGTATTACCGGCCATCTACGTTACTTAAGTTTGGTAACGCGACTGACAATAAAGTAACGCAGTTGATATTCTTTATGGAAATAGTAGACTGCGCTTTGTTTATAAAATTAATTTTGAAAATTTTTTAATAAGAAGTATTTTGTTACCTATTCACTAAATCATAAAGAATATTTTGAAACTACACAATTTCATTTTAGTTTAAGGTCTTTTAAGTAAATGACACTTACACCCGCAGAAAAGCAAAAACGATATCGAGAACGGTTAAAGAATAATCGCGAAAAAGAAAACATAAAAAAAGAAAAGGCAAGAGATCATTATCACAAAACGACAATACTTATCGCGGAAAAGTCAAAATGGGAACAAAGGTTAACCAGACGGAGATAATATAAAGCCGATGAAAGACAAAGAACAAAATGGTTAGGTGTCGGCCTAAATGAAACGCCACGATCTTGGCCCAAATCTGATCCAAAGCCAAAAGCAAGTCTTGAAAAATATAAAAAGCGAGCACAAAGATTAAATCAAAAGCAGCAAATATCTTCAGCGCCATTACAAAAAGCGAATGCGCTAATGCGCTTTTCCTCGCCAAATTCTTAAGTGCTGTAAGCATTAGGCCAACATTTTTAAAATATTACACTTTGATTGAATCGATGAAAGAAAAGTATCGTCAATCAAAACCACTAAAAAAAATATTTAAAGAGATCAGCTTCGTTTGATACATTAGGTCTCAAAGGGCCACTTCGCATAGCACCTCAACCTCGTAAACAAAACACAATATTTATTAAATTAAGAGAAGACGTCCACAAATTTTTTTCATGAGAGACGAGGTTAGTTGGGCTTCAGCTGGAAAGAGAGAAACCGTAACGCAAAACAAAATTAAAGTACAAAAAAGATATCTGTTGGGTACTCAAAAATCATTTATTGTTGAAAATAGTGATACCTGCTCTTACGTCTTTTTTACGTTAGGAATCATCCTTATTTTGTCGTAGATCCATCAATTAATGTCCGTGAAACATGTGATTGCAAAATGCACAACAATATGAAGTTAAAACTAAAAGCTTTAACAAAACTTAATGCTTTACAATCTGCGGTGTGCGATCCAAGACAGAAAGATTGCATATATAATGTATGCAAAATCAATATCAGGCCTATAGAACTTAAATTGAACCAAACGAAGCAGCTCTTCACATAGATTCCAATTTTTTGGCTCACACAGGTGTGCTATAGCCAATGAAGAACCTTACTCATTTTGTTCAATATCATCAAATAACTACAACGGGCCATCTGCGATTTGGGCTCATTTAGCACCTATTTGGTAAAAAAAAACCGGACATGGTAAAGGTGCTGCAGATGGAATTGGTGCTGTTCTTAAACGAACAGCTGACCGAATTGTTGCTCATGGCCAAGATATTGTTAATGCTAATAAATTTTTAGAACTTGTACAAGCTTAGACTAGTGTAAAATTGTTTTTAATATCAACAGATGAAATTGATGCTATTAAAACATCTTTGTCAGTTCTCAAGGGAACAATGACATTGCACCAATTAGTTGTACGACAAAAGGGAATACTGGAATACCGATGTCCTAAGCTGCTTTTGTAGAAAGTTCAGCGCACTTGGTAGAGGCTTTTGCAAATGTTTTCACCCGAAAGTATACAGCGCATCAAATCAAAAGAAAATGAATGTGCATAACTTAATTTATTCGCCGAAATGTAGTAATAGTGTGAAGATGATCAATCGGATGTAGTAATAGTGTGAAGATGATCTTACCTAATAGATTTTCTAGAGCCTTACTCCTCAAAAATCATATGCGAAAGTTATGTGTTGATCAACATCTCCAGCGAGACAAAAATTTCAATTTTTTTACATTAATTGATTTATTTTGATATTTTTTTAAAAATTATATTAATTTTTAATTGAGTACAATGAGAAGGGAAACCTGAAAGTGAAACCAAATATTAATAAGATTTTAAATATTAAAATTTTTTTATCTGGTAACCACGATGAAAATAAATTAGGAAGAACGACTGCAATTTTTAAAATAACTAATAAAATATTTAGTAAAGTTAACTGCCAGCAACGGAATTGTGTTGTTAATTAAAAGTTTCAAATAAGAAAAAACATTAAGTGCAAAAATAAAAAATAAAAAAAAAATTCTATTTGTACAATTTTACAATGATATACGCCGGAGTCTGGACTAAAGACCAAATTGTCCAAATAATTTTAGTGCATTATGTCATATTCAAATTATTATAATGAGGGAGGTGTTTTGTCCGTTTAATGGTTATTTCATTTAATTTTAGTGTTAAATAATTTTTTTAATCAGTAATTTTTGTAAATTTTGATGTTTTTTTGTGTATTACAGAGATATTTGTACGTAGTTTAGAAATTTGTTGTCTTGTACCGTACAATCGTCAAGGTTTCGATAACCGTTTATGTGGATGCTTGATGGTCAGCATACGTAAAGATGTATAAATGTTAGGAGAAAAATAACATTAGAACAAAATTAATGTTACGACAAACATATTTATTCTAATGTATATGTATATGCTAATGCAGATGTCCGTATCTACTAGAAATAAATACAAATGCATCTAAAATAATAAAGTTTTGTATGGAGACATGCAAATTTATTTTAATTTATTGCTTATAATAAAATTCATAACTAACCAGAATCAGTTTATATTAAATCCGGAAATATTTGAAAATAAATTTACTATTTTAGTATTTTGCGCCTAGTTAGCATTTGAAAGAATTATATCCATTTTCTTATTTTCAAATGATTTATTTGGCTTTTGATAGTAAACAGCTGGACACCTAATTATATGATCGGCTGACTTACTACTCGATGTTTTTAGTATTAATCCAGTGGTATAAATAAATTTACTGATAATTCCATGAAAATTTATCATTTTATCATTTAATCTAATGCGATATTTTTAATTCGGCTAGACCTTATTTTATGTATTCTTTACTTAGTCGTATGTTACTACAGTTTACCATATACTGTGCATAAATTAATTTATTCAAAATATTACTTTATGTATGAAAACTTATGAAACAACATTTTACATATAACCTAAAATCATTATTGCTGAATATCAGCTTTGATTGTCGTAGAAAACTACTGGTTACAAATATACACAAATAATAATGGATACTGTCAAAGTTTAATCGAATCTTACGTTAACGATCACTTGGCGTGCAGTCACTAAAAACCCCAAATGCGTTTTATGATATTGTTTCAGTAATAAAAATATATTGTACGGTACTCGCCCTAAGGCTATACAGATTACTCCCGACAAA
Source organism: Tipula confusa (assembly GCA_963556175.1). Taxonomy (NCBI): domain Eukaryota; kingdom Metazoa; phylum Arthropoda; class Insecta; order Diptera; family Tipulidae; genus Tipula; species Tipula confusa. The sequence goes on along the minus strand of OY744475.1, from coordinate 71,284,042 downwards.
AACTATATCGATCAATAATAGGAAAATAATGATATACTTTGTGATCGCACACGATCACATATTCTGGCTAACATGTTGGTTCATCTTAAAAACATTTACTAGGAAACATGTACGCAAGAAATCACAAAGTTTTAATTTCACCATTTCTTAATTTCTAAGGAAGTTCTCTATTATGTGGACCTACTAAATGTTCAACATGAGTTCAACTGCTGAAGATGAAAATTTTCATAAACCATTGTAAATTACTTTTTGATTAATTGCATCAATTTGCTTAGCTCTTGATTTTCCGAGGTGATACAGGGGATTGCTTCAAACGTGAAAATTGTCGCGGCTTATCTTTCCTTTACATTACATTAAAATTGGTGACTTACATAATATTGAAGAAAACACTCCTCTGGCGGTTTAAAAAGGTGACAAAAATTAATTAACAAATATTCTTCTGTGATAATGTGAAAAACCAAAATATGTTTGGAACCCTACAAACCAATAGTGTTGATGTTCTTACTTAAACAAGAAATTTAAAAAAAAGCAAGGGGGTTTACCCACAAAATTATGAATATTCATTTATTTTGCAATAAAACACTCAAAAGTGATTCGATTTTTATGAGTGATACTTTATTCAAAAGCTCTTCTATTGTTTTTGTTTAAAAAAGCTTTCAAAACCAAGATGCTGTTAAAAATAAATAATTTCTCAAGCATATCAATTTTGTAAACATAATTATGAAAGCTCATTTAACAGTAGATTTGAAAATCGACTTAAAAATTCTGCAACTTCAAAAAGTATAGCAGGTTCTGGTTATACATACGTCCAACGTGAAATTTTACTTTGAAAATCAAAAAAAAAAAAAATGTCAGAATATTTTATATTTCATCATTTTTTAAGCTCTCTGTTTCGTTAACAATAAAACCTCAAACAAAAGCTTTGTGCTCAAATTAATTAAACTTTTGTTGCATGAAATATTATTTTATACTTTAACTTTATTATTTTGAAAATATTTTAATGAAAATAAAAAAAGGCCGGAAAACTCGTTTTCATCATCTACTAATAAATTTTAAAAAATATTTCTGTAATTTTAAATTGAAATAAAAGTTTATTCGATTATAATGGACTACAAATAGTTCTACAAAGTTTTTTATTATAGTCCTAACTAGGATCGTTTTACACATTTTGCCAATCAATTTTAAAAGTAATAAAAATTAGTTAGATTAGTCCCGTAAGGATTATATAAAAATATTTCATTTCCTGCCCTCATCAATTAGATCATAAGATGAAAATCTACTTTTTATTCAACAAAAATATAATTTTCCTTATTATTTAATCAAAATAATTAGATGTAACATTTATCTCATCACATAATCTCAAAATATCAAAAGCATAAATTTCATTTTTGATAAAAGTTTATGCCAACTTTATTTTGATGTTTAGCTTTTAGAGTAATCGTATAATAATTGGATTTTACAGGCCATTACTGGCACGTTCCGTATCAATATTGTAATTTAACATGGTGGCAACTGTAGTTGATCTGATAGTTCGGTGCGTTCAATGACAATATTATAATATTGTTAGTGATCATAATTTAAATTTTATAGAAAAGTATCAATGCTTTGTTTTCTATACCGTCAGAACTAAGTCTATTGCCATTCGAAGATGGAATCAACCGTGTTAACATCTATACAGTACTCGACACTTAGAAGAAGCATTTCCCTGATTTAATAGATGTTCAACATGTGTTAAATACATCCTACGAGGAATGAACACTGGCCATGCAGAGACTAAAAAGAAATCATTTTCCTGAAGTTAATTGCATTTATTGCGGGCTATTTGGAAGAGATATTCTGTGGAACTATATTTTCGGTCATATTCGACATGGCAAAGTGTAGTTATGCCTAAACAATGGAAATTAACCGCGTTATGCCTTATTCTTTAAAAAGGGAGATAGCTTAAAATGCGAAATCTATCGCGGCATAGCTCTCCTTTGCACGGCATACAATACTGTCTGTCATTCATAATATTAGAGGGAATCACATCTCTGGCGGAGAAAACTTTAAGTCACTATCGAGGAGGACTTCGTTCGAATAGGTCAGTCACTGATCAAGTTTTTTCTTGATTCTTTCTATTGAGAATATTAATTACGAAACATCGTAATATTGATTACAAAACATCTCGCGTTGTCCACCAGGTGTTTTAAGATTTTGCAGCAAACATATGACCTGAATAATATGTGCTTTTATGTAAAAAGACAGTAATGCTATTACAATATTGTATTAAAGTGGAGTACAAGTTCGGGAGTTTTTGTAGTTGGCTCTGATAAACGACAAGGAGATGATGCGTCCACGATACTCTTTAATCCCATGTTAGAATATTTATCTTTCGTAAAAGTCAAACACCTCAGGAAAACATCTTGTATCGTAAGTCTAACCAGTTTCTGGCATATTTAGGTAATATCTGAGTAATTGAACTGAATGCAACGGCGTTAAAGAACTAATGAATCCACTTGTTCGACTCTCGGTTAAAAACGTTAGTTGACAAGGTTTTAGTATCCGAAAGTTGGAAATTTAATAAAAAATTAATTTAACAAATAATTTCATTAAATTGATATAGGACTCTGGGAAAAGTTTGTAATCAGTCTGTTATCAAACCTAAATAGCAGGAAGCAAATAATTATAAATAATATTGACGTGTGAAAAGGTTTTTTTTTTATTTTTCCATAGTTTGCTTACGTCATCTAAGAATCGTAATCTAACATTTATTTGGATCGGACTGCTCTTCAAGTACATATTAATTTTATCCAGTTGGCTTTAATGCAATCATAATCAGAATCAAAATAATGACCTCAAAATTTGTTAACAAATACGAAATGTATTAAATTCTTTTCACCAGTCGTATAGCCATGGATAAAACAATTGCTTACCACGCCGCGGTCTTGGTTTTGCACTGGTGACAAAATTGAGTGTAAATAAACTTTCATTGGGTTGACCACCTACAACGATCGCCACTTTGCACCAAGTGGTTTAAAAATTAGGGTTTCATTATTTGCAATATAGGTTTCATAAGAATCGCTCTTCAGGCACCTTAATGCCTATTTAGCTCTCTGTTAAAAAAAAGTATAGAAAAATATGGTAACTGGAATTCGGTCACAGAATCTTGATAGTTCTCTTATTGAGTGGATAGAAAATTAATTATGCGACAATCGACAATAGACGGCATTTTATTTAAGTTGTAAAAGATCAATGCTAGTGTACCGCAAGGTTCATCCTTGTCGCATACTTTAGTTTTTATATATATATCGATTATATTTATACTACGACATCATGTGATATCATACAGTACATTCTATTGAATATAATAGCCAAAAGGAATGCTATTCCCATTGAACTGTCTCTCGACAGATCACGAATAATTCATTTCTGACTTGACAAGGTGATTAAATAGGGTAAATCTAATATAGGGTAAAATTTAATTTACAAAAAATTCAAGCTTGTCGGTTTCCACACGACCCATAATTAACAGCATTCTCATTTATAGGTCCTTCTCTCTTAGATTGTTGGGTTTAGAAATTTCGAGTAATCTTTCTTGGGAAGTTCAAATATATTTAACTGCAAAACAAGCAAGTCAATATTTGGCTTACGCTGTAACTTTTATTTTACTACTTCAGAAGTCTCTAACCTTCTCTCGGTGTATAGGGGTAAAAAGACTCCAAGCGCTTATCATAATTAAATAAATAAAAAAACAATTAATACGAATTAATTCAAAATGTTGTAGGGATGCCTTTTCTGATATGTTTTTTTTTTAAATATTCTCGAATTCTCAATCGCAATTGAACAATTTCAAAGAAGCGAAACATTTTAACTCCTGATAAAATTGTTTGAATAAATGAAAGCTCTCCCGACTCTTTCGCGATTAATTTTTAATTTTTAAACATTACGCCGTCACCACCCAAATCAAGGACGCACGAATACAGTTTAGATTTTAAATCCATCTGCACATTGCATTGCTCCAGCCAGCCTGCACTGACATGGACGATGGTTTGGCCCATGGATTCTGCACTCCAACAGTTCATCGTAATCACCGATCGTAATCAAGTGATGAAACATCTTTTTTGCAACCGCCCCCCCCCCCCGTTGGGATTCGAACCCGGTACCTCCCATCCCAAACAACGCAGCTTTAACCACTGCGCCAATTGCTTGGTTATAACACGAATTCTTCAAGTCGAGAAAAGATTGTCCAGTGACCTAATACGCAAGGAAGGTTATACAGCCTTTTTTGCGATAATATCAACAACTTGGCGAGGAAGAGTCAAAAATATGCACATATTACCTACCACATCATGCGGTAATGAAAGAAGACAGTAAAACAACAAAACTTCAAGTCGTTTTTGATGGCTCAGCCAACTTCAGGCGCATCTTTAAACGACATAATTTTAAATGGGCCAAAATTACAATTGGACGTAATATTGATCTTGTTCACGAATTTATTTTTAAGGTCGACATAAAAATTAAACGTCATAAATGTCGACGATACAATAAAAATACTTGGAATTACATGGAACCCAAAACTAGACATATTTGAGTTCAAGATTGGATCATCAAAACTAATCGAAACGAATTAAATTAGCAGAAAATGCCAAATAGTTCGACCCAGTGGAATGGGAAAATGTAGCCAAGAGTGGAATTATGTGGTGCCCTACTACTAGCAAATCTATTAAAAACAGTCCAAGACCCATTAAAGTTGTAAGACGCTTATATTTACGCATAAACCGATTCAATGGTCACGTTTGGTTAGGTTGAGAGACTATAGAGTCAATCATATTATCCTTAAAACGGATTTAATATCCTTTATAGCAACATATTCCCAACTGGTGCAAGCCATATACTTACTGTGGAGTTTTCGGCATACATTTTCTATCATGTCTTCTTAGATAAAGGTAATCTCTAGCGAATACAGAACCTTTGTAGCAAATCGGATATCTGAAACTCAGTTCCTTATGCAACCAAGTTAGTAGCATCACGTGAAATCCAATAACAACCTTGCAGATGTAGCTAACTTCAGTAGTAAAGACGGCGTTGGTTAAAATACAATTTTATACGCTAACACTTGAACCTACCGAAGAAGCTGCAAACTAAGAGTTAAAACCAGTATGCTTGCACACCAACATGGCTTCTATTCCATAATTATTGGAATACGAATTAGAAAACGAATTCACCGAGTTCCTGGAGAAATACAGGTATCGCTTCGAAGGCCTATTTTCATTCCATATATCTTAAAGGGGAGGAAACAAATCGTATATAGGGTGCATCGCATTATTCGTTACTAAAGCAATTCACTTGCAGATGGTCAGTGAATTAATAACCGAAACCTCCCTGGCAGCATTTAAACGATTCACTTCAAGAAGAGGAATATTGTGTATCATTATTTCAACAATTACAACAAATTCGAGGGCATAGTGCCCACCCGTGACAAGCGCTCGAAGTCTACATTTTTGATATCACGATAACTGACCAACAACGCGGCCTTTAAAATCCGATCTATCAAATCAAGATTTGTACGTCAGCCAGTCAACCAACTAATACATAATCCAACACCAGAACAACAACACGCAGCCAAAATTCTCGCCAAAATCGATCCCGCTCTCCTTCTCAGAATAGAATTAACCCTAAATATGATAAACCACTTTAAATTTGGTAATAAAGCAAGAAAATGTGTTCCCGGATGTATATTTTTCCAAGTCCCGGAGAGTGCAGGTAAACAAAATTTTTAAATTCACATCAATAACAGACGGCGGTCGTTGATGGACGAACTACTAGCAGATTACTAATTTTAGATTTTTTTTCCTAAATTCAAATTTTTGATCGACACGAGAGTGGATGTTGTGGTCCTTCCAGCAAAAATTTTGTTCAAATTCTTCTCCAGTTACAACTCATAACTTATTTGTAGCAAACGATATCCCAGTTCGAGAACTGGGTTCGAGTTCGAGTTTTTTTAACCTAAAAATTCAAAATTTACTGACAAAATTTCCAGATATTATAAATTGCGCTTTGAGTTTCAAACAAATTAAACATCGTTTAGAAGCCAATGGACCACCAGTTTCAAGTAAGACACGTCGACTCGCGCACTTGATAAGTTACACATAGCACGAGCAGAGTTCGAACACATGATGGCACAAGGTATATGTCGACCAAGTAGCAGCGCCTGGTACAGTCTCTTGCACTTATAGTAATTAAAAAAACGGAACCTGGAGACCTTTTGGAGATTTCCGGGCACTAAATCGGATCACTATTCCAGGCAAGTATCCAATACCACATCTTCAAGATTTTTCATACCAACTTGAAGGTTGTCACTTATCATCAAAATAAACGATAAAGAGCTTCGAGAATTATCATCAAGTGAAACAAGTTTAGATTTCCAACAATTACCACTCTTGTTTAACACAACTAAAACTATTTCTTGTGGTGTTTCGACAGCTATACCTAGGCCTTTCATTCCATTTAGTGTTCGGAAAACGATTTTTGAATCATTTAATAATTTATCACATCTTGGTATCAAGCCATCTATCAAGTTATTAACTGATAATGTCATTTGGCTTTCCATCAAAAAAGATTCATGGCTCAAAATTGTATAGCTTGTCAAAAATCAAAAGTTTCAAGACACACGAAATCTCCTCTCGGCTCTTATAAATTAACGTCACAACGCTTTTCAGAAGTACATCTAGATATCATCGGTCCACTACCGGTTTCTGAAAATAATCGATATTGTGTGACTTTAATTGATATAGATACACACGATGGCCTGAAGCTATTCCTGTTAAAGATATGACTGCTGCCACTGTCGCATATGCTGTCTCGGATAGTTCGTTTTGGTGTACCGGAATCTATAGTAACGGATCAAGATTCGCAGCTTCAATCGCATATTTTCACTGAATTGTCTTCTTTATTGGGTTTTCAGAGAAAACGAACAACGAGTTACAATCCTAAGTGTAACGGAATGATTAAAAGTTAGCATCGTACTCAGTGCCTTTAGGCAGCTATTATGTGCCACAACCAACCAGATTGGACTACGGTGTTACCTTTGAATTTGCTAGGACTCCGAACTATCATTAGTGAGGAACTTAGCACATCATCTTCAGAGTTAGTCTACGGATTCTTAATTCGGATATCTGGTCAATTTTTCCATCAGTCTTTCGATAACAAAATTCCTCAAAACGATTTCGTTAAAAATTTAAGAAATCATTTTAATGAATTCGACCATCAACTGACTTAATTTAAAGATTTAAATTTTTCTTCTCATGTATTTCTATGAACAGATGCTCTACGAAAATCTTTAGATCCTCTCTATTCTGGACTATTTAAAGTACTTGAAAGGCATGATAAAACATTCATCATAGAAATTAAAGGTAAAAAGACTAGTGTGTCGATTGATAGACTTAAGCCCTGTCATCTTGAAAATAACTATGATAAACAACCAGAAACAAATCAAAATGACAAACTAAATTTTAACATTTCGGATCAAATTAAATCAAAAAAAAGTTTCTTTCAACAATCAAACTGAAATTTTTTCATCCAAAGCAAACAGCACAAGATCAGGCAGAATAGTGAAAACTCCAGTAAAATTCCCAAATTAGACATCTATCTTTTTAGCGTAAATTCTTTCGAATTCACTGGAGAGGCAGTATTGTGGTGCAAGAACTCATTCGACAAATTCGGTCTTAAATTATATTTTTTTGAATAACGATGTTCTGACAATTTTTAAATTAGCACAAATACTTTATTCCGGGATTCAAAATTATTCTAAAAATTAAGGGTTCCTGTTAATTACGGAACAAGTACAAACATTTCCAAAATCTGTATTTTACTCTGGAGGAAAACCAACATACAGGCCTATGAATCCATATAAAATTCCAGATCTCATAGATTTGTATGTAACAAAAGGGATATCAGAAAACTACGTATTCATAGAAAACAGTGAAGGACTTTCGTTAGATCACTCTCCTGCAACTATAACTCTCAGTGCAACAGTTGTTAAGAAAGAGTCGTTGCCCAAATTAACATAAAATTAAACAATTTGGAAACTGTTCCAGAAACTAGTCAGTGACAATATCGATCTTCAAGTGCCAGTTAAGAATTTGGCATATTTGGAGGACCAATGTACGAAAAAAATGGCAGAGAAATCGGGCTCCACAAAATAAAAAGATACTCAACTATCTTAGGGGTGCGACGGTTGTACAAGCTCCTCGCGCTGTATCCTGGGTAACGCCAAAAGTATAACCATTGATCGGCAGGGTAGGCCCTGATTGGTTAATTTCAAACGGAATAACCCTGGCGTCGTAACTGGAAATAATCAGTGCATGACTGAATGCATGGGCAAATTTACTTTTGTCATAAGTATATGGGTGGGGAAACCCAGAACAAAAAAATCCATCATGGAGAAAACAGATAAGGAGGAAACGTACGGTGCAGGGAACGGAGACCCAGTGCCAGCGACTGGAGAGAGTGTGCATGCGGGCTCTAAGTCGTCGTTATTCAATGACCACAAAGTTTCAGCAGTTGGCAAAGTTTTCAGCAGATGCACTTGGCAACTGAAACTGATAATACAACAAACACTGCTACTGCCGTGGCAAACTTGGCTGCAGTAACAGTAAATTTTACAAAGGAAAACGAGAACCCATTTCTGAGGGGTAACAAAATCTTGAGATCTCCAACGGTTAAAAAAGCTAATTCAATAGGAAATATTAGAAAGAATAATCCATATCCATCAAGAAAAGAGAATGAAGATACAACTACCTCAAACATAGAGAGTGAAAACCGGAATGCAAATCTGAAGAGTCTAGAAGAAATGGTGTCAAAGTTGAATAACGAAGTTATTTTACTAAAAAAGAAAATGAAGACCTAAAACGCATCTTTCAAGCGGGTAGACATTCAAACAATAAGGATACCATCAAATACCACACAGATGAAGAAGACCTCGAGCAAGAAATTCATCCGAATAAGAAATCTGAAAGTAATTCTCAGTGGACACTCGTGACAAAAAAACCTAAAAAAAGAGAGAAGTTACTGACGAAGACGAGCCACCAGACAAACTGCTTGGGCATTGAAAAAAGCAAGCCCACAAAGAAAAGAAAAGCAGAATTATCGCCAGAATATATTGGACAAGCAGCATTCAACACGAGTAATGATAAAACTCATCAGAAAGAAAACCAAAAGCAACCAGAAAAAATTGAGCAAGTAACCCGGACATCTGTATCGAGTAATGCAACTACTCAGAGCAATACAAATCCTAAACCACAGAAAATAATTCAGCCACCACCTATTAATATAGTTGGTGTCAAAGACTACCCTACTATCAATGCCTTGATGAAAAATATCACGGATAAAGATTACAAGCTAGTAGCATTAAACAACGATATCTGAAAGGTAAATGTACCAGACTCAGAAACATACCGTACACTTACCATGAAGCTTAACACTGACAAGTTTCAGTGGTATACTTATGAAGATAAGCAAGCAATGATATAGCAATGATATAATAGCTGAGTTACAGAATAAAGGGTTAAATATACAAGATGCTGTCAATATGATCAAAAAAGACAGAACTGAGAGCGATAAAGGAAGCCGCGAATTGGTAAGAAGGAGACTACCGCTCTTTATGCTTACGTTTGGCAATAAAGAAAACATCCAAAAGATATATAATATTCGGGCAATTCAAAACATTAAAGTTCCTGAGCTAGAAATTTTTCTAAACATGCAAAAAATTGACATAAGTTTAATCTCTGAAAGCCATTTTAATAGATCTTCATATTGCAAAATCCGTGGGTACAGTTTCTACCATGCTATTCATCCAGCAGAAAGGGCAAGAGGGGGATCTGCCATTTTCATTAAAAATAATATAAAACACCATGAAGAAATGAAGGTTTGAACTAAGTCCATGCAAGTGACAACAATCACAATTCAAACTAAGAACAAAGATGTAAGTATCTCGGCTATATACTGTCCACCACGCTATAACTTAAAAAAAGAAGAATACGAAGAATTTTTTCACTCTTTGGGACGATGTTTCATTATTGGCGGTGACTTCAACGCAAAAAACTCTTTTTGGGGCTCCAGAATTACAACACCAAAAGGAAGAGAACTGTTTAAAGCAGCCAAAAAATTAAAATGCGACTTCCAATCTGGTGGCGCACCTACTTACTGGCCAACAGATGTAAACAAAACTCCTGATCTTATAGATTTCTATGTAACAAAAGGAATATCTGACAACTACATACGAATTGAAAATAATGAAGACCTTACATCAGATCACTCTCCTGTTATCATGACATGACATTCAGCGAAACTATTATTCAAAAAAAAATATCACCAAGATTTTACAATAGGAATACCAATTGGAAGCTTTTTTGTGAATCCTTAAATGAAAATATCAAACTACAAGTGGCAATAAGTTGAAAATATACAGCAAGCCGGGTGGCAGAGCACTCTACTAGAACCTGCAAATAATATTAGGGGTATAAATTATCCACTCGAAGTACGTGTGGCTAAGAAACGTAAAACACGTAAGTTCTGGCAAATAAATCGAACTGCAGCTAATAAAAAACTGAAACCTATTATCAGGAAAGTAAAAAATGAAACAATAGAATCATATTTATCTTCACTTACTGGTCAAAAAGACACTGAATACTCCTTATGGAAAGCAACAAAATCGATCAAGAGACCAAAAAATTCAACAGCACCTATTAGAAATGATAATGGTACGTAGTAGTAAGCAAAAAGCGGATCTGTTTGCGAGACATCTCGAAGAAACTTTTCAACCAGAAGATCAACAGCAGAAGAAAATAAAACTCTATTTAACAAAATCGTCACCCAAAGCTTAAAACCTGTGTCTTTACAAGAGTTTAAATTTAAAATCAGCAATAACTTAAGCTCAAAAAATCTCCTGGCTGTAATTTAATTACAGAAAACACTACCGGAAAAAAGATTATGAAAGCTACTTTAAATAATTAATGCAGTGGTCAGACTTAACTGTGTTCCACACCAATGGAAAGTTACAGAAGAGATAACGATACAAAACTCAAATTAATCATAGAACAAAGATATCTGATTTCTCCCCACCAATTTGGTTTTAGAAAAAAACAAGTATCTTCTTGAGTATAGCACAAGCCTTTGAAAAAGTATGTCATAGAGGACTAGAACATATATTGTATCGTGATCTTCCAAATCAGTTTTATCAGATTCTAAAATCTTACTTAGCTGACCAATATTTTAGGGTAACATATGAAGATCAATACTCTTCATTGACGAAAATATCAGCTGGAGTACCACAGTTTGCCATATATAGATGAAACTCACATTTGCTGATGACACTGCAATCTTAGCAAATGGAAGAAGCAACGAAAAAAGTGGAAATCCACTCACAGCACGTTCCACAAGCAAATACAGCAAAAATATAGGCATGACACGGCGCTTAGCTTATGTAGAAGCATGCCTGAAAAGAAAAAAGATCTTAACATCAAATACAGACTAATGTACTGGCTTATAGGTAGAAATTCTGAACTATCACTAAATAATGAACTGCTGTAATATCAGCAAATCCTAAAACCAATATGAACCTATGGTATTCAGTTTTGGGTATGCACCAAGAAGACCAATGTAAAAATAATACAATCATTCCAAAACAAAGTTTTACGTGGGATTGTAAATTCACCATGGCATACACGTCAGAAATGATAAGCTCCATAGGGAAAATGTCGATATTCGTCGCATGATAGATAAAATATATTTAGTTAAACTTCTCTTAAGAATGAGACCTCTAGAACTAGGGCAGCTATAAACCAAAACTTAAAAAATTATTCAATGAATTTTAAAGATATAAATTTTTTATTTAATATTTTTTATCGCGCTTCTACTTGACAGCTCACTATTTAACTGAGAAATATTTCAGAAATACATGTTTGTCTGTAAAAAGTCGTAAAATTATTTTTCATCCGTACCGGTAATAGGAATATTAAAGAAGTTATGTGTTTTTACTCGTACTATTCCGAACAAATAATTCTTTAGGTGATTTTATACTCACAAGTCCGCATCGGACAAAATGCAGATATTTCTGGCAATAATAATACGTTTCGTAACAAAAACATTGTAAAATATCTTAAGAATAAACGGAAAACATCAAAATGTCACTCACCCTGTCAACGCATCGATGACCTAACGAATCCTTTTTTTCTCTTTATCCAAAATCGAAAGCAATAATCCAATTTAAGTCTGATCTGTTTTAGTCCCCTTGTTATAAAGCTTTATTGTACTTTGATTTCTGTTCAGCTTCATTCTTTATTGTACCGAAAAAAAATGTACATATTCCAATTTTTGCTGAAGGTTAAATCCGCATATATAAGCAAACAAAGAGATATCATATTCAATATAATATTCATGTCTGTCTTCAAGTCTTCCTTCATCTTAAACGGATATACGAAAAAAATGACAATGAAGGTATAACAACTTTTCCTTTTTTTTTGTGATTGACATGCGACAAAAAAGGGGTGATCAGCATCAGCTCTCATCACAAATAATTTAATTGACTTTTGAGTGTAGAAAAAAAGGTTTTTTTGGATCACCCATTATTATGTAGGTACATACATATTTTATGTTGTAAACATAATATTTAAAAAATTTTAACCAAAACCATATTTTCACGTAACAATTTATTTGAAACAAACGAAATACAGTTTTTAAAAAAGAAAAGCCCATTGTTTTTCATTATTTATTTTTATTTCATTAAAATGTTTGTTTATTTGATTTTTTGATGTTCGTATATATATAGTACACATACACATACACATAACCACATAATCTTGGCCGAGAACCTAGGTAATCGTGGTATAAAATGAAAATTGTTTATGTGTGGGTGTGTAATTTGTGCCCCGATATCCAAAACGTTTATGCACCTATACTTTATATAACTTATCCAGTATTTTGTGTATATTTCGTATGGCCGTTATGTGCACGAGGAAAATGAGAAAATAAAACAAAAGATCACTTAATGGTTTTGTTTTTTAGGTACAAATATATTCAAATTTCAAAGCGTGATTGTTACCAGCAACTTTATAATATATTTGGTTCATAAAAGAGATTTTATATTTTTTTTTTTGTTTAAACCACGTATATATAGATAGAATAGCAACAACGAAAACTAGAAAAATATGAAAAGAAAATTTATATTTTCACTTGGAAAAATAAACATATACACACAGTGTTTCGTTATGGTTTCAAAGTCATAAATATTGAAATTATTGTGTTGCGTTAGTTAGACGGTTTAAAATCGTAAATTTGAAAAGAATATTTTTCATTTGTGTGTGTGTGTGTGTTTATGTGATATCCGGTTTGCATATTACGTAAACGTAACCTAACGAATATTATGAGACTATGGACTCATATAAATGTAAATTGTGTCGAATTTAAAAAAAAAAATTTAATTCAAAACTAAAAAAAATTGTTAATCACTTAGCTGATAAAGTACTCTTCAGCATGACAAGCACAGTACGTGCATTTCATATTTTTATAAAAAAGAAAATCTTTTGTAATCGTCTTTGCTATATACACACACACAGTACATCATATATTCCATGGATATACCCAAAACCTTAGCCACACAAAACCGAATATAATTTCCTGTTATATCTCATAGATTTTTTTTTTTTTTTGTAATTTATTTCGGAAAATTTAATTTATTTTCTTATTATTTTTGTGCAAAATCAACTTAACAAAATTGGAAACAAAAAAAAAAAATTAAAAAAATAATAGGAAGAGTCTAGGAAATTTCTGTTCATTGTCGTCCAATAACCATTTCGAATTAAAATACTATATAAATTTATTTTATACAGTCGAAGGAATACAAAGAAAACACTCCTTTTTTCGAATTTTTTGTTTTTAGTTTTTCATTAGAATTGTTTTCAAAAAAACTTCCTCACCGTCAAACACAAATAAATTAGATTTAATCCAAAGACGAAAGATAGTAGAACAACGAACAAAAAAAAAATATAATTCACAAACCACTTTGCACAATAATTTTCCGTTAAAACATTTTTATTTTATTTATTTTATCACTAATTTTTTTTTTTTTTTCACAAAACTAATAACACTTTATCTAAACACATAAAATAATAACATAACAATATACAATAATATCTAAACACACAAATTTTTAATTTTCAAATTTTCTTTTAATTTTTCACTTTTCACTTTTCACTGTTAATTTTTTTTTTAATTTTTATTTATTTATCCGCGATCTGGTAAACAGTTAAAAGAGAACTGAATCTAACAAAAAGAATTTATAAAATGCTAAAAAATTTCGTTTTTCATTTTGTGCGATGAATTTTCCCAAAAAAAAAAAAAAAAACAAATCGTATATTCGTTAATACGATGGTATGACACCCGCGCGCGGGTGGGGAAAACAATGAATTCATTTTTACAATTCATTTTCGTTTTATGAATGAAAAATAGATTTTCATGCGTGCGTAACAATTAACTGGAAAAATTGGAAGAGAATAAAAAAAAAATTGAGAAATGTTTTCTCTTCTGGGTTATATAGAGTTTTCGTTTTACGTTCATCATTCGATTTTTCTTGTACATGAACATTTTTTTTTGCTTTGTGTCAGTTTTTAATCTGCATTTTTTTTTAAGGTCAAAGCCAAACTGAGATGGATGAGTCGAGTGTGTGTAAAAAAAAAAAAAATATTGAAAATGAGTGAAATAAATTACGTAAATTAAATTGGAAAACATTTTTTTTTTTCGAGTATCTTGATTGGATATTCGAATAAAGGTGTTACGGTGGAAATTTAAATATTTTCTCTAAAAATACCGTAATTTTTCAATAGAATTACAATTTTCCAATCAGATACCACCAAGAATAGGTTCTGGAGAGTACATAAACTGTATCGAATTTAATTTAAATCGGTCAATTATTTCTTAGCTGCTAAGACCAAAATCTATAACAGTCGCCTGATCGGGCTCAATGATACCTCTAAGAATGAATCCTGCAGATTAGACGGGTTTTTGCTGTTTCAACTCCATATATTCTTGCGAAAACTCTCTGCGCTGCAACTCTCGGCACAATGCTGCTTCGGTCTGATTAAGTTCATCAACACTCAGCACAAGAGTATTGTCCTTGAGTTGACTCCAAACAGGTCGAACATATGAAGTGATGCGCAGAATTTTCTTGTAGCTTGAAAATTTCGAAAAGATATAGTTCAACGTCTGGTTGTCTTTGGTAAGTTTACATTTTATGGCTGACTATTTTGGATGCCTTTTCCTCGCTTGGTTTGGATACGTCAAGATTGATTTGTTCCGGCCAGTAGTGCTCTGATTGCTCGCACAATCCGCTGGATTGAATTGAGAAGGAATGTGACGCCAGTGACTTCTGATGAAGAGGATTATGATTTTTCCCACGCGATTTGCAGAAAAAGTTGCCCATCTCCTTGGTGAGCTAGGCAACCAGTCCAAAACTATATTGGAGTCCGTCCAGGGGGTAACCCGTGTTAGGGGAAGCTTGCTGTCCGTGATTATAGATTAACAATGATTTGCTAGAAGCTCTGCGCCTAGCAGCTCGAGCCTTGGTAAATTGACGGCTTTCAGCGGTGCGACCTTGGTTTTAGAGCTAAGTATGCGACAGGTACTTTGATTACCATTCGTAACACGCAGAAAAGCTACTGCTGAGTATGCAACCTCACTCGCATCGCTGAATCCATGTAATTTAAGTTCCTCGTCTTCGCGTAGTGAACTACCTGAATTGAGTTCGCATTTTCCATTTCATGTCGTAACCTTAGCCATCCATTGAGAATTTTGTCTGGTAAGTTATCATCCTAATCCACGTGGCTACGCCACAGGTGATGCAAGATGATTTTTGATCTGATTAACAGCGGAGATAACCAACCAAACGGGTTGAATATTCGACTTGCCTCCGAAAGAATCGATCGTTTCGTGTGCATTGTTCTGAATGGGAAGCAGGTTGCGAATCGAAAATCATCCTGAATTGGATCCCACTGAATGCCAAGTACCTTGACTGTGTCCTTGTTGTCGTCTAATAGTTTTAAGTTGTTGGGTTGAGCGGGGTCATGAAGTTTTGGATGGTTGCTCACAAATTTTCTTAGATTAAATTTACCACCCTATAGGATTGCGCAAATCTCTCTTTTTAGTGTACTTAATTCTTCGATAGTGTTTAGCACCAGTGAGAACATCATCCACGTAGACATCTTCTTGGATGACCTTTGCGGCCTTTGGGTAAACGTGCGAAAAAACCGCGGCCAGTTCATTTAACGTGTTTGTAGCAACGGGAGCCGAAGATGTCCCGTATGTAACCGTCGTAAGTTGACACGTACACATATTGTTCTCATCGTCTCGCCAAAGGATTAACTGGTACGGCTGGTCCAATTCGTGCACAGAGATTTGCCGGTTCATCTTCTCAATGTCGGCTGCAAAGACGTATTCGGAAAGGCGAAAACGCAGGAGAATAGCCCACAGTGTAGATTGAACGTTAAGGCCTGCCAGCAGCATATTATTAAGCGATGGATTCTCACCAATTCTCGACGAGGCTTTGAATACTACCCTTAGTTTGGTGGTACAGTTTTGTCCCTTTAAAACGCCATGATGTGGCATGAAATAAGCGTTTGAATTAATCGGGCCATCAATCTTTATCATATGACCAAGCTGGTTATATTCAGTTAAAAATTCAGTGATAGACAATGATCGCGTTTGAATCGTCTATATAATGCGATGAGTTAAGAAACGGCTGTGTGGTAGTTGCTTTGAATCTTTGTTGGGTCGGACTAAAACGGCAACCGGGTGATGAATCGTTCATTTCGTGTGCGCACTGTGTTTTCTTTGTAATGCTTGACACAAGCTTCTTCTTCGGTGCTTAATACCCTCTGCTTGGAGCTCTGTACCTCCTCTACCTCCCAGAAGCACCTCAATGCATTGTCTATGTCAAAGAGAGTACAATGTGTTTGGACCTTTTGAGCTTGGATGCCGGCATTTCCTCCGTTCACCCACCCAAATTTAGTATTCTGCGCAATCAGGTTGGTATTGGGAGACCTAAGCCTACCTTCTTCCAGGACGTTAAAGAATATGTCGGCCCCTAAGAGTATGTCGATACTTCTTGATTGATAGCACTTCGGATCTGCTAGCTGCACGGTGGATAACCACATCAAATCATCGCGAGTCATCAGCCCAGCTAGTGTAGCTGTTTTTTTTAAGGATCAGTACATTTATTGTGATTTCATCTGTGCGGTTTTGACCTTTAGGTTTAATGCGAATGGTTACTGCGCCTCGAGAGGTACCAGCTGATGTATGTCCGATGCCAGTGATGTTGATTCGGCTGTTAAATCGTCTCAAGCCGAGTTGTTGCACACATGACTCAGTTACAAACTAGGCTTGTGATCCGGAATCAAGTAACGCTCGGTATTCTCGCTCGATTCCGTGATTGTCGACTATCATAATTAAAAGCCAATTAAAATTGAATAAATCACATATAAGAAACGGTAAAACAGGTAAAACTGCAATTATATTCGGTACGTTGATACCTTCGGCTGAGTCAGAGTGGAGGTGACAATGGCAGGTTCCGAATCAGTGTTGATGTTGTGTTCATCAGTATGGAGTGACCTATGATGTCTTCGGTGACAGATAGCACATCTGGACTTGGAACTGCAAAACTTAACACGGTGCCCAGAGTTTAGACAGTTGAAACATCTGTTGTAAAAGAAGATGTTCTTGACGTTCACGAACCGCCAGAGTGTTGTATTTGGCGCAATCGATCAAACGGTGAGCCGCCTTCATGGACATGCTGTGGCTTGTGATATTTTTGTAATGTTAATAAATTTTCGTATAAATGCGTAAATTATCGGTTTTTTACGATCATTCGATCATTTCGTACATTCGAAAGGGTGATATAATGTGTTATAAAGTAAGTTGACTTGTCTGGTATTTATCGCGAACAGATTGATTGATTAGACTGTGAGACCAAGCTCCAGGCAAGTGTTCCGGATAACGCCGGTCCTATTCCCACAATCTTTTTACATTTAACAAACAGTAGGATAAAAGGGATTGTCATATATTCATATTTATATAGATATATTTCCATGCATGACAGAAGCGACCCGGTTTCAGCCACCTCATGATCATTACGGAACAGTTCTATTCTACAGGTTTTTGTGGAGTAGCGAAGTAAAGTTATGCTATAGTAATGACAGAATTGTTCCGGTTTTCCGATATACCAAATATTCATACTACTGTTAGTGTAATACAATCATGAACTATATTCGCTTCTGAAAATCCCTACCGTCTTATTGATTCTACTCCATCACACTCTTCTCCTATTCCTTTTGTATTCTCCTCGTTTAATTTTGGCACCTGGAATGTTCGCGGACTTTCTAAACCTCAGAAACGTGAGCACGTAGGTTCAATCTGGTTTAAAATGCCATAGATCTTTGTGGCATTCAAGAGATCAATATGGGTTCTTGCATGTGTTCCTCTGACCATTATCTTTGGTATCCCTCTACTCTAACATCCTTACTTCCCGCCAACGTGGTGTCGGATTACTCATCAAGAAGAATTCCTTCATTTGCCCTAACTAGATCAAGCCTTCTCACGGCTCTATGTAAACCACCTTTACTCTTTGTCAACGCCTTTAAATTTAACTCAATATTCCTTACCTTTAGCGATCATTTGCTTCTCTGGATTCATTGTAAACTCCGACGGAGTGTACACTCCGACGGAGAGTAAAGTCTTCACGCCCTCCCCTTCAACCATTCCTAACCCTACACCGTCGTGGCTTCCCTATTCTAGCAATTCTATCAATCTCTCCTTGTTACAAAATGAGCATCTAAGATCCATCTATCAAACCCATATTTCTACCACTTATGAGAATGCTGTGTTTAAGTAACCCACCACGGACCCTTGGAAATTACTAATAAATTGTACTAAATCCTCCGCATAACAAACCCTAACCGCTAAACTACCCCTAAACGCCACCGAGCTCTTGCCAATTTCAAAAGTGCCCGTCATCACAAATGTCACCAGCCCCAAGATCCGTATTCTCTTGCCAACTTTAAAGCTGCTCGGCTAGTCTTACAACACGCTTACGTTACACATCGCTCCCTTTAGTGTCAGGAGTTCGTTGCCAACTTATTCGGCTATAAACCCTCCGATCGAATCCAAACAACCTACCACTACCTCAAGCAACATAGACTCACCCAAAATTCCTATACCAACCACAGCATTTACATTCTCCTCTCGTCTTGGGCTCAAAAATTATGCAAGTCTGAAGGGCAATGGCCATCTCTTGTCTCTGAGCCTGATATCCATTCGCTAGGACCTCCCTCCCTTGAGGAAGATATTAGGTTTACCATCAATTTTTTATGTTTCGGCCCTTCCCCCGGGAAGGATGATATTTCTATTAATCTATTTAAATATACCCCTGATTACGTATTCCAAGGTCTCCAATTCATTATTGAAAGGTTTTGGCTTAGTAATAATTCCCTATAAACCTGGCTCGAAATCATATTTAAACTCTCATTCCAAAGGTAAGAACTCCCTGCTCCACTAATGATTTCCGTATAATTATTTTATGTAATGTGGGTTATAAGCTATATGCCAAAATTCTTTTAGATCTTCTCAATAATTATTTAAGACAACCTTCCTCTTATCAAGCCGCCTTTCTTACCCACCGATCCTTCGAATACCATATCTTTGCTATCAGACGTGTCTTGGATGAAGAATGGCGAGCCGGTAATCGCATAAATGTGCTCAGCCTAGATTTATCTAAAGCCTTTGGCACTTTTAACCTTAGTGTTGCTTCTGAGTGTCTTCAGCACTATGTACCTCATTATTTAGTTAACCGGATTATAAAAACTTATTTTTGGGAGTATACCACAGTTAAGTGGTTTAATGTCTGCACCACCCAAATTAGGAAGAGTAAAGGGGTTAAACAAGGCTGCACCTCTTTTCTCGCATTTTCAACTTCATTTTAAATGAGGTTTTGGTTACAGTCTCAGATATTTTCCCTCAGTTACGATTAGAACTGTCATTCACATTTGCCCCTTATTTTTGCCTATGCTGATTATTTCATACTTCTCACTCGCGATGTTACTTCCCTTCAGTCCATTCTTGAAGAATTATTTCGCTTTCTAGATGTTGTTGGACTTAAGGTGAATTCTCAAAAATGTACTCTTCTCAATCGGGACCCAGTCTTTCCTATTCCTCCCATCTGATCTTACTTTAGCTGGCGTAACTTTCATCTATGTTGATATGATGCGGTACCTTGGGACTTATTTATCTTCTAGTTTAAATCGGCCCTTTACCATTAAAACAAGTTGTCATCTCTCTCTGGGAAGCACTAGGCAACTACAAAATTTTATCAAGGAGCATAAAGTCTCTTTTAACAATGTTGTTAGCATGCACAATACAGTTACTTTCCTCATCATAACCTATAGTTTAAAGACTACCGCCTTAATTTTTACTATTCTTCGGCGATTACGTGCCTATGCTGCTTTTATTTCACGTAGATTGACTGAGTTTAGTACTCACAAACCTACACGTTCAAAAATAAATGATATCTTACAGGAGAATACTATCACTAAACGCATTAAGTTCTAGCGTCTAAACTATTGGGGTCATATTCACCGCCGAGGCCCAACTCACTTTTTAAGTGCCACTATGACCTACCTAAAAAATTAGGTCGGCCCTGTTTTACTTGGCATGATTCCCTACGCCAGGATCTTAGCTATTTTGCTCGCCCCTCACATGAATGGGAAGCTCTTTTATCTGATCGCACCGTACTTCGCAAAGCTGCCGATCATATTTAATCCTGTGATGAATCCGATTCTAGTGAACTCTTAGAGGAGGATGAGCCGGTTTTAACTATTCATCTCTAACCTTCCCTATCACTTTTCTTCCCATTTCCCATCTATTTTGTCAAGAAATAGGCCTAATTGAATTGGGGAAACCTTGTTAAAAACGCATTCTCCCAACCTCCCCGCTATCGAATTTCTTGAACACTCCTCATCCTCCCGTCATCAAGATCCTTATCCATTTGCGAAACCTTTCCAGCATTTCCATCATTATATCAAGTTCCAAAGGCACTTGCGTCACTACCCTTACCTCCGTATACACACTTGTCTGACATAACCTCTATTGACTTCACCCCAGTTCTCACTACTTCAGTCCAATTCAATCACTAAATCTTCAACCATCCTTTTTTCTTCCATATTTGAACTCCAGTGCCAGCCATTTATACCATTAGGACTATTCCAAAGAAACGATAAATAAGAAGGCAATTCTCTTAATAGGTCATTTAAGAATGAATCCTGCAGAGTACATAAAATGTTTAAAATTTCATTAAAATCTGTCAATTATTTCTTAGCTGCTAAGACCAAATTGTTTGTTTGTTTGTTTTGAACCCTGCAATCTTTTTCTGGGGCCGAAGCTTCCCAACTCTTTCGCGGTTAGTTTTTAACGTCCTACCTTATGCCGTCACCAGCCAAATTGAGGACGCACGAATACAGGTTCGATTTTAAATCCATCCGGACATTGCATTGCTCCAGTCACCCTGTTGTACTGACATGGACGATGGTTCGGCTCATGGATTCTGCACTCCAACAGGGGGTCATAGTTGTATTCTTCGTCATTACCGATCGTAATCAGGTGATGAAAAATTCCTTTTGCAACCCTCCCCACTGGGATTCGAACCCGGTACCTCCCGTCCCAAACACCGCAGCTTTAACCACTGCGCCAATTGCTCGGTAAGACCAAATTGTATCCACTGTTTACTTAAATTTGCGCTGCCTCAAAATCAAAAAATTTTTAAATCGGTAATACTGGTCGGATTGGTCTTTAAGAATAGGTTCTGGAGAGTACATAAACTGTATTAAATTTCATTTAAATCGCTCAATTATTACTTAGCTGCAAGGCTAAATTATATCGGTCTTTTGATATTAATTTAAGTCTCGGGACAAGTTTAAGTAAAAAACGGATACAGTTTGGTAAGACATATAGATTTTATAGAGAATTTATGCTGTAACAATTTAAAAACTTTTACCATGTGGCATTTTTTAAATAATCCATATCATCGCCAAACACTTTATTTCATCGTTCTAATGTTTCTAGTTTCTTTTATTTTTAGAACTTTATAGTTTGTACACAAAAAACGATTTATTGTGGGTGACCTTTTCTTTTAAATAACTCTTTAAAGAATTTGCAATTTCTCATTATTTTTTTTACAATTCATCGATAATATTACGGCAATCCTAAAATTGATTTAGTGACTTCTAAATTATTTTTTTTGTCGACCAATAAAGTTTGTCGTTATTTAAGACATATAACATTTTTTAAAGTTAAGCTCTAAATTCTTCAAATATTTCTGGATTCAAATGTATAGGGTGAGTAGAAAATTTTGCAAAAATCGTTAATTTTTAAATTAAGTTACTTTACAAAGTAATTCAACGAAATGATATATAAAATAACTGTTTTGTGCC
This sequence comes from Tipula confusa, assembly GCA_963556175.1. Lineage (NCBI taxonomy): Eukaryota > Metazoa > Arthropoda > Insecta > Diptera > Tipulidae > Tipula > Tipula confusa. Next base: position 71,261,537 of record OY744475.1, on the reverse strand, counting down.
ATTAGTTCTTTGCTCGTGCAAGCAGTCAATGAAGCGAATAATTTCATCATCCGAGTTGCAAAAATCAGTTTTCCAAACAAGTTTGGTTCACATTAACAAAACTTATCGATAATTTACACTGGCGTGATTCAATATTTTTTAGCAACCTCTGTCTGGATCATGAAAGTTTTTAATCCGATTTTTTATAAAAATGTTATGCTTCAATGTGAAAAATGATTTCAGATTGTTAAAAATTAGTAAACAAAAGGAAAAGTTCAAAAGGAAAAACAAGAAAGAAAAATCAAATCAGTTTATTTACGTTTGCAGCAAGAATATTAATGTTTTATTTAAATTGTTCAACAAGATCTTAAACATTTCGATTTAAGAGTTAAGTTTTGTACAATCTGCAATTTATATTAGCATTGAAGCAGCATCGTTTGACGAAACCAAGAAACTCGATTACTCAAAAATGGATATCGTGTGTCCCAAGACTATATAACGAAATATATGATATGACCAGTTTTAGAAACCAATACACGTTTAATTTTAGTGGCACCGCACACTTTTCCGATACCTCGGATCCCTTGTCACTGATGATAATTGTGCGGGAGAAGATATTAAGGCACGTCTTGCTGCTGACAGCCTTACTTTAAAAACTCTTGGTCCTCTGCTAAGGTCAGGTTTTGTCTAGACTCGTTGTCATGTATGACAAAACTTTTTTTTAAATCTATATTAAATTTGGCAGATTTTTGTGCAATTCATAACTAACTTATATAGGCCAATGAATGTGTTTTTGAATTCTCATGGTGTATGCCTCAGAAGGTTTTTCAAACAAAACAACGAGATACTATTAGTTCAAACAATATGTCAACAGATGCCACTAGTATACGAGTCTTTGTAGCTTAAATTCGACTAAACTGTAAAGTATATACTAGTTCTTAGTACATTTAAAAGGTAACACTAAATATGTTAACGGGGTAAGGGAAAATAGCATCTTACCTGGAAATAGTTCGTTAAAAAAAAGATCATAAAAGAATGTTAAACAATTTCTACAAGGTTTGTGTTTCCCCATAGTATAAATACATATAGTACTACCATCATGAGGAAAAACTGTTTATCCATTGATGTTCCAGATGTCGGGTCGATAGAATATCGTAAAAATTTAGAATAAATATAAGACATTTAGGCGACTATACATATACAAATATTTTGATTATTTTTAAAAGATACCAGTAGCGACATCTAACACGACAATAAGCTAACATACCATGGTAGTATTATGTTTATTTATTGTATGATTACCCTTACTGAAAAATTCTGGTATTCACAACAATTCACAAAAAATTATGCACAGCAATTGTTGCAAGGTTATATCCATTTCCATTTCGTAATATCACGGATAGCAAGTATCATCATGAAAACGTATTGTTACCTGCATAAGTTTGGAAAGATACTCTAAACACATTGTGGTTACCAACATGTTTTCAGGAATGAAACCACAAAGTATTTATTGGCAAGTAGGCATTTTAAACATAGAGGAATGTCATATTATGAGATCCAATTTAAAACAATTACTTGATTTGATTCGTCGAATTGTTGAAATCTTTCAAAAATCTCAAAAAAAAATATATATATATATAAATTGGATTCTAAGATATTTTTGAGTATAAAAGATTGTATTGCACAGGCACCTCATGACATTAATTTATCACATTATTTTACAACAATTTTTATTAACCGTTTTCAAAAAATCTTGAAACATTCAAACATTATGCACCCTATAAGATTAACAGCAGAAGCAATTGGCAGAAGGAACGCTAATCTGATGACATGAGCAGAAATATTACGATGGTGAAGGCGACTCAGTGCTTCTGCGTAGAATTATAAAAATAAAGATAACCAAAGAGATATAATGCCAACTATTTCTCAATGAAATTGAAACAAAAGGATCATATACTGATACCTGCTGTGAAAAACCAATAAATATTTCAAACTCTATATTGATTAGTAAATTGGAAGATGCGATAAATGAAACTTTGAAGACTATTGCAGTTTGTACCTATACTGGTAAACCTCTTTGAAAAAAAAAAACACAGGCGAGTTGTAAATCAAATTTACGAAAGTTGTATGAAGTAATCAAAACTGTTAAAAGTTCAACACTTAGTGATAAACATCTACTGGGTTGGGTACTTAATTTTTTTTTTTTTCAAAAATATTTATAAGTCGGTAATTTTAAAATTTCATATCAGTTTCCCGGGGAAAAATAAGCGCCGGGAAAACCACCCTTAAATCGTTATCATGAGGAAAGACTTTGAAGGTCACATAAAAATACGACAGAAGTTTAGTATCAAATACCGTTTCCCTGGCTAATATAAAATCCGAAGAAGTACAAGTTATTCCAGAAATAACTATATGTGCCAATAAAGAGTAATATATATTTTCGATTTTACAAGCATGCAGGTCATGAAGAAACCAGTAAAAACTATCTATACTGATTAACAGAACAATTAAAATATGGCAACGATTCTACGGTCGGAACGTGGACTCTCGTATTGGAGATATGTGAAATTATTTGAACAGAAAACCCAAAGAATTATGCAGCAGTATAATGTCAGTGCAATATTCAAGAGAATAGTAGTAGTTATATACTATTTTAGCAAGATACCGATAGTATTCTTCCTTCCAAATAAGGAGACAGCAACGATACCTGCAGCCATTTTTCACAGGTGGATTAACAGATTCAAAATATAGGGTGGAGAATCACGGTGATCAAAAAAGACATTTTGAGCAAAAAATGTGCTTGACATAATTAAAACACAAACGACGCTTTTATATCCACAGACGAAGAGTAAGACAAAAGCACCCGCCACTGTGGTAAATATGTCAATATAGCATTGATGCTATGACGAAGGCTGTCGAAAAAGTAAAGAAGCAAAGTGTTCAAGGTACAAGCGTAAAATATTATGTACCACGAACTACATTAAGATGTAAGTATTGAGCTGTAAGTACGAGCTAGGACATCACACTGTTTTAAGTGCTGATTAAGAGGCACCACTGGGGAAGTAGATCCAAAAGTTGACAAGGTTAGGCTTTCCTATTACAAAAACCTTGCTACAGGATTCCGTTTCAGAACTTACAAAGTCGTTAAGCCAGTAGTTCCGGTTACTGGTGGAAGACCTAGACAAACATGATTGGTTGGTGTCTTAAAAACACAACCAGAATTAGCCCTACGAGTGCCACAAAATTAACAGTTGGTAATATTAGGAATTGATTTGCTGCATAAGTTTATGTAAAAATAAAATGGAATTGATATAAGAGTTAAAAGTGAACTTTTATTTTGTGAAGAGGGAAGTTTCGGACATGACGCGAAGCGAGTGTCCCACCCCTTCGAACAAAATTAAATCACTTTTAACACGTAATATCATACAATGTAAAAATCCAAATTAAAGGTTCGAAATCAGCAAAAATTAATACAAAATTTGCACTTTGCTTATGAGTTGGTTTCTTCAAAATTTGCACTTTGCTTATGAGTTGGTATTTCATACAGCAAACATTGCTTAGTTGTTTTCGGTTAAAAAAATAGCAAGCGTTACTTAATCGTTGTCATTTATACAAAAAATTGCAATTCATAAACCTTTGACATATTTGCAATCAAATAGAAATTATTCTTGAAAATAAAGATGCAATTCTGGCTGAAATTGAAGAAGCGGTAAATATAGCTACTTACAATTTATTACCCATAAAGTCCCGGCAGCAATACGAGATCGCCTTCAACAAATTTATGAAATAAGGCGAAACAAAAAATGTTTCCGGAAAATATACTGAAAATATTTACTGGACATTTTTTATTTAAAATAAATCACTTTTATCACGGCGTGCTAAAATTGAAACAAATTTTAGACTGGTGCATTAAAACAACATTTTCAGCTCATGTAAACCAACGTTAAAAGCCTACTTTTTACAGCGTTTGTAGAAAAATATCTTTTTCGTTAAATAATAAAAAAATCATTGTGCCTCCCACTTTTCAAACTAAACTTTTCGATATATCTTTAGTTCAAGCAATATGCCAACAGATGTCACTAGTACAAAAGTCTATGACTGTGCCATACATTCGACTTAACTTTTGTAAATGATATTGCCTCACTTGTTGTACACGAATAGTCTGCCAAATAACTACGAGTACATAATACCCAAAAGTGCAGCATTAATTTAGTGACAGTATGTGATAGTTCTAAGACATATCTAAACATCTATGGGGTGGCTGTAAATAATATTCCCACCAAAGGAATATTTTCTGTTGCTTGACAGCAGTTACATGCGTTCTTATGACCATTATAACGTTTATTACAAGAGGTAATTTAAATGCATTACAGAACAAGTTTACCCAAGTACATGTCATATGATAAGGCCTAAAATATTGTTGAAAATGCATTTGACGAAATGAAACAAGAAGGCGAGCAATGTACTAAACGTCAAGACAAATCAACAATCAATTCACATTGACCATGCCTATGAGAGAGAAGTGAAAGCTTAAAATTTTGAAAAGTTTAGTTCGAAAAGTCTTCTGAGGCACACAGCATAATTAACGTTTTTTTAGTAATTCCTAATTGAGTCCGGCCGGAAACATAGTCTGGTAGTATTATTTAGCTCCGGGTTATACAATTTTAACATCTAGTAGAACTGCTGAGGCTGATTTTTATTTTCAAGTGTACCCTCGATTCGGCGCATTATTTTGAAGACTTGATTTCTTTATGTGTGATTTTCTTGAAACCTGAAATTTGTGTAGTGGGACTGAAGTTCGTAAACTGCCAAAACTGTCAAACTATATAGCTGCCAAAAACACAGTTTTTTAAAGTAAATGTAGAATAAAAAAAAATTAATAATTAATATTAAGTGTGATAAGAAGTATAAAGTAATAATCGGGAGACCATCTCTTTAAGGCAGGACAAACATGCCGTATATACAAAAAAAATAGCTACGTTTGCAGAACAATCAAAGCTAAACAATACTATTCGCGATGCCTTGTCTAAATTTTACTTATTCTCTCTAAAAGTCCAGTAAATAGTATAAAGATGGAGCTCAATGAGTCACAGCATTTTCTTAACAATCAATTTAAAGAAATGTTAGTGACATTTGCAGAGATTGAAGAAAATAATAAGCCACTGAGATCTTCCGGGGGGATGAACTGCAAAACAATTTTTTCAATAATTTGGAAGCTAGTATGGATCAAATTCAACAACAAAAACTAAGCAACAACCTGATATTAACTGGAATCCCTAACGATTCTACCGATGCAGTAACAGTTATGCCAGCAGTGCTTAAATCAATTAATGCAGAGCAATTATCAATCGAAATTAGCTCAATAGCGTTCATGAGGCAACGAGTAAACTATAGGTTTACCCAATAAGATGTTTCATTTTGAATAGCCTGCTATTTGGGTAGCTGTCAATTTTCAAGTTGTCATCTTTTGACATTTGACAAGTAAAAACTACGCCATCACTAAAAATGGTACGATACACGCTTCAACAACGCATTGAAATTGTTAAAATTCACTACGTAAATGAGGCTAGTGCAACTGTAACGGTGAATGGATTGCGCTACCGAGCTATGATTAATGATTTTTTATAGCCAGAATTTGAAGATATTGATGTGGATGACGTGCATTTTAAGCAATACGGTGCTACGTGCCACACAAGCAACGGTCTATGCCAATGCTCCACAATCGATTCAAGACCTTAAATGTAGAATTCGTAAAGTTATCGAGGAATTAGTCATGGAAAATTTTATGAAAAGAACATGGTGCTGCAAGTGTAGCCGTGGTGGTTATTTGGCTGGTATCGTTTTCAAATGTCAATGGCATACTTTCTTCTTTACAATGAAATAAACATTCATTGATTTCTCTTAAAATACACTCGATTTTTTTCATATCAAAATGAAACCTCTTATTGGAAACACTTATCGTCTTCAAGAAGCAAAATTATTCCCGATACTGAGAAAGATGAAAATAAAGATTTTCAATTAAAAGTTAGCTCGACCGATCTAAGTTCCAAAGAATCTTCACAAGTAATTAAAGACATGAACAAATCTAATTAGAGAAAGTTAAAAATATTTAAACATACAAAAGTAAGTTTTGTTGCGTATATTACTAATTTTTCAAAAATTATTTTTAAAAAATTTAATTCAAGAGGAGCATATGGTTAGTTTATTACCTATATCGCAGTCGGGAACCACTCAGAACTGGACAAAAAAAACTTTCAAAAAAAATCATTTTAAGTTTAAATCACTTGTCGAAATATCCTGTTTTGAAATATCCAGTTTCTTACCATGTCTCGTTTTGTACCTTATCTCGTTTTAAAATATCCAGTTTTGAATTATCCTATTTCGTCAAATCCAGTTGTAAAATATACAGTTTCGACCGGTACCCATCGCAGCATATTAAAGAGTTTGTAAAGCGACAACTGCGCCAATCTAAATATTTGCCTGTTCCAAAATATCCAGTTGAAATAAGCTCATTTGCGATGAATCTAAATTTATATTCGCCAAAAAGATATAAATATGTGCGCAAAGTATTTAACCAACAAATACTATTGCCGAATGATATAAGTGCGTACATGGGACAGTTGGTTTTACTGTTGAATCGTTCCATACGCAGTTCGTCTTTGATATTTTCATATTCGTAGCGAAGTAGAGTGGAATGCAAAAAAAGTCTGTAGGTTGTCTAGATATAAGTAATGACGGGGAAAATGAGATACTGGCAACTCAGATTCTAGTTTTTATGGCTGTAGGACTTAATAAGTGATGGATGTTAGCTCTAGGGTATTTTCCTATCGCTTTATTAAATAACGAACAAAGTAATTGTTGTCACTTTTGATGGTTGTCCAGTAAATTTGACAGTAGGGAACTTGTTAGAATATAAAACTAACGTAATAAAAAATTCAGATTTTAATAGTTTAGATCCGAAATTCCAATTTAAATGTTAATTATATTGCCCGATCCATGTCATATGGCAACGAAATAGCTGTCGTTGGAAATATATAGACTCCATACCAGAGTTGATATATGAAGCCACACAAATTGCCATAGTTAATTTCAAGGAGGAGCAAGAAATATAGTTCATTGTCACAAACTAGTATGGAATTAGTAAAACTGCAAATGCAGAAGGATCGAAACTTTTTAACGGTAAAATACTAGATTCTTTAGAAAAAAGTAAAGTAAGAGGGTTGGGAAACAATCGTGTGCTATCTTGCACAATAGTGGTTTATTTTCTTCATACGCCCGAGTGATTCATACTCGTATCGATTCATAATTTGTTTGTACCTTTCATGGAATACCTTATCGTGAGCAATTTATCGTAGTGCTTGTTTGAAGGGATTCCCTAGCTATCTTAGTGGTTTTTTAAAAGGAGAACTGACTTACTGTTGGTAGCTTGGTAATTATTCAGTTTTATATGATCCGTTAATGCTTAAAATCTTATCTGGCTTAACATAAAAGGTGGCAAGCCCTTAAGTCACTTCCGCTTATAATGTACTTAATCCCGTTATTGATATTCTTCTATTAATTGATGAAACTTGCCTGACAGCTCGAATCGAACAGGGTACGGCGCTGTAAGTAAAATCACTGAAAGCGTGTTTTTACTTTAATCATAACTGTTAGAAGTAAGGATTTAACATTGGCTGATGGTTGTTGAGTATGACTAGCCACTAACTAACTAGATGCACCTCCTTAATCCTTGCTTGTATTTTCTCGATTGATTGTGACCAATCTTCAAATAGTATTGTAAATAGAGAAGTAAATGATGCTTCCCTTTACATATTTGGCAGTGGTGCTTTGAGAGGCTTTTAAACACAGCGTTTTTGGAACTAAATCAGTTAAAGCACTGATTATTGTGTTTGATGTTTTTAGCATTAGCGTAGATCGATAAAAGTTTGAATAAAGCTATTCACGTGATCGTTTTTCGATCGTGACGTGATTTCAGTTTTTGTAGCAATTTTGCAGTAACTCACCTTCACCCTTCCAACCAATTTCAACGATAAAAAATTTACCAAATTTGCGAAAAAAACAACATTTGCGGGAAGTTTTGTTGAGTCACTTTTTCGCAAACAAAACTGCAGCTGAAAGTCATCGTTTGCTCGTGGATTTGTATGGTGAGCATGCTCTTGCAAAAACACAGTGCTTTGAGTGGTTTATTTGCTTCAAAAGTGGTGATCTTGACATCAAGGACAAAAAGTTTGAGGATGAATAATTGGAGGCATTACTCGATCAAGATTCATGTTAAACTCAAGAAGAACTTGCAGAATCATTGGGAGTTGATCAAGCCACAATTTCCAGACGTTTGAAAGCCTTGGGACTCATCCAAAAGATGGGCAAGACGATATTGCATGTCCAAACTGCTGCTCGAGCGCCACAAAAAGAAGTCGTTTTTGCATCGTATTGTCATTGGCGATGAAAAATGGATCCATTACGATAATCCCAAGCGCCAAAAAACGTATGTCAAGAAGGGCAAAAGGCGTATGACCAGAAAGGTTATGCTGTGCATTTGGTTGAACCAACTAGGTGTGATCCACTATGAGCTGTTGCCAAGTTTCCAAACCATCAATGCCCAACTATTTCGTCAACAATTGGTCTGATTGAAGCAGAAAATTCAGGCAGAGCGGTCAACGTATGCGACCAGACACGAGTCAATCATTTTCCACCACGATAACGCTCGGCCACATATTGCGGCGCGGGTCAAAATCTACCTGGAAAATAACTGATGGGAAATTCTGCCTCACTCGCCTTATAGACCGGATCTTGCTCCTTCCGACTACCACATATTTCGATACATGCAGAATGTCCTATCAGGAATACGTTTCACTTCAGTTCGATTCATTTTTGGCCGTCAAGCCGGCGCAGTTTTTCTGAGATGGAATCCATAAATTGCCATTAAGATGGAAAAAAGTAGTGGTTAGCGATGGGCAATACTTTGAATAAAAAATCTTGTAACATTTTTTCACAATAAAGGCTCAAATTTCATAAAAAAATCCGGTTTTTAATGCATACACCCAATAGCATATTTTCAAATGCTCGTTAGTGATCCGTTGTTGACGGAACGTTGCTTTGAACACATGTTTAATAGCCACACGTTAAATCTCCACCCCATATATTTTATAAAAAATGAATAGTTCCAAAAAATTAATAATTTTAAAATAAGTTATTATTTGCAATTCGATCCATCTAACATTCTAAATGTAAACAATAGCTCATATTCTTGCATCATGGACTCCCCTGTGACCAATTATTATTATATAGTTATACATAATATATTTATTTATTTAGTTTAACGTATTTCGGCCACAAACTCAATCTACAAATTTATAGTATAAATATTCGTACTTGCCAAACCCGTCTGATTAATATTCATTTTAAGTTAATTAAAAAAAAATTATAAAAAAAAAACAAAATTAATATTTATTTTGTATTAAAATACGATATAATTTTTATTTTTTTTTTATTTTAAAAATGAAAAACATAAAAAAAACAATAAAGAAAATATTTATTTTTCGGTTTTTTTTTTGTTCATTTTCCAAAAATAAATTACAAATAAAATTGTTAGAAATTTAGATTAAATTTCATTAAAATTAACAAATAAAAAAAATATAATAATATAATACTAAAACTATGTACAAATAAATAAAATTAATTTATTCTTATGTATTTACAAAAAAATGGTTATATATTTAGTATAGTCGAAAAAATATTATAATGACGTCAAATAATTTAATTAATTAATTTTAAATGAACATTTTATTTAAATTGGTTAGGCTTTTTGTGGTTATATATATTTTATGTCTTGTTATAGTGAGTGTCTCAGCTGAATTGAAAAATTAAATTTGAGGACGATAAATTTTTTTTAGGAAGTGTATTTTTAGTTCTTTAGTTTTTGCTAATCAATAATTATTACAACTTTTTCATTATTCTTAACCGAGGTTTGAAAACTACTTTACCTTCAATTTTACGTTTAACTTATACTAGGAGTCGATCAAGTCGTTTCAATAAAACAAAATGTATAATGTCCTCTTGTTGTACTCATGCGCAATATTCAGTGTTGATTAACTTTCCAAGTTCATATAAATTAGATCCACTTCTAATTACAATGACATATTTTGCCTGTTTAACGGTTAGTTCATTTAATTTTCGTGCTAAATATTTTTTTTTTAATCTGTAATTTTGTATTTTAGAATTTTGTGTATGGTTTGCACCAAATTTAAGATTGTCTAACTTATTTAAACTCTGCGCAAATTTTTGGATAAACCAGGGGTTGGTTTGTAAAAAAAATGCTTTTGATTTTTTTTATTATTTAATTATCTTTATATTATCTCCACCTTGTATTTTCGCTTCGAACGTTGTTGCAGGAAAAATTTGTATGACTCGCCCCATCAGCCATTGAGTTGGTAGTAAATTGTTGTCATGGATAAGAACAACATTGTCGAGCTATAAATTTGGTTTCTGCTTTTGCCATTTGGTTCTTGGTCGTAGTGTAGTTAAATACCTCTATTGCCATCGTTTCCAAAATTGGATATATATATGCGCCGAATTATATCCCATCTCGTGTGGGAATTGAATTTTTCTTCGATTGTCACTTCAGATATTTGATGAATTGAACGTCCGATTAGGAAGTGAGCAGGTGTAATGAATTCGAACTCATCGTTCTGCTTAGGATAGATGGGCCTTGAATTTAGAATTCCCTCTATTTGCACAGTCAACGTAGAAAATTCTTCAAGCGTAAGTATTTCTTCGCCAAAAGCAAGCGTTAGTTGTGTTTTTGTTGCCTTTACCGCACTTTCCTATATCCTCCGTATAAAGTTCACGAAGGGAATTTTTTGCTCCGACAAAATTTGTCGCATTGTCGCAATACACAGTATGACAAAGCCTTCTTCTGCTGATAAATCTTCTGAGTGCGCCCAGAAATGATTCAGTACAGAGATTCATGCAAATCTCAATATGTATTGAACGCATGCTGAAGCATACAAACTTGCAAAAATCGAGCCCAACTGCACCGAATGTCACCGAGTATTGGACTCTATCTTTGGGTAGTTGCCCCGTTATCTGTGTCATCAATTTAGAATTCTGTCTCCAACATTTAACACATTTACGAAACACATTCCTAACCTTCCTCTAATCAACCAAAAATTTAACCGAACTAGACTCATTAAAAGATTTTTGCCAGGTTGTTGCTTCTGCATATGTACATCATACGTGATTGATGTCGCTATAGTTGCCTTTGATAATATAATCGCTGGATGTTTAGTATTGTAAGAGAGCAGTGCCTTTTCTAACCTTCCCCCAACTCGCGTGATACCTTCGGAATCCAGAAAAGGGTTTAGCTGTCGCAGACTGCTTCTTTCGGGAATCCTTTTATTATTTTTAAGACGGTGATATTCTTCGGCAAAATCAGTAGTTTGCCAATATATGAGTATTTTACGGCTATCTCAAGTTCTAAGGATGTTAGCACTCCATGTTGCCGTTCATTTTTTGCTCTGGCATTATTAAAAAATCTCAATACGTATGCAATCACTTTACTCAATTTAAAGAAGCTCGAAAATTTCTTACTCAGTATTCCTATGATGCTTCATCGTTCGCTTTGGATTCGGAGATAATTGTATTGTGTGTCTCAATTTGGGTTTCCTCATTTGTCTCTGGTATTCCGAGTTGATCATTTCTTTGGACATTTTTCCTCGAGTTGCACAATCTGCTGGATTATGCCTGGTTGGAACATGCCGCCAAAGATCTCTTTTATATGTTTCTATGATTTCAGGTGTCCTGTTGACCACAAATGTCGCCCACCGCCTGAGTTGACTGGCAAGCCAATCCAAAACTATTTTCGAATCGGTCCACATCGTAACGGAATACACTTTTATTGTGGGGTCTCTCTTACTTGGGTTACTAATCTGCTTAGAAGTACGTAAACTTGCTTCAGCGGTGCCACCTTGGTTTTTACACATATAAGGCGTGTCGTGAATCCTTGGTTATTTTGTGATCTTATGTACACTGCTGCAGCATATGCCCACTTGCTCGCATCGCACAATCCATGCATGGTTATGTTGGGCGACGTTGTGATACATCGGTGGATTCTTATTGCAGGCATCTGTCAAAGGTTATTTTGTAGCTCTACCCAGGCTGATTGTGTTTCTTCCGGTAATTCTTCGTCCCATCCGATTTTCTGTAACCATAAATTTTGGAATTGTATTTTAATTCGAATCATGATTGGTGACAAGATCCCAAGCAGGTCGAATATTTTGCTCGCTTCAGATAATAAGCTACGTTTAGTATGTGCCTCCTTATTTTCTAGATGCGCTTGAAGTATGAAGTCGTCAGTGGCGGCGTCCCAGGTCAATCCTAGTACTTTAATCGGATCGGGATGATCGGATAATACTTTTATATTATTTGAGTCTGGATCACTGACAAGATTTCTCTCCTGTGAATCATTTGACGACATTTTTCTTAAATTGGACCCACTTTCGTTTAAGATAATCACTAAATCATTTTGCAATTTAAGTAGTTCAGGCAATGTTTGTACGCCAGTCAGAAGATCGTCTACATGCATATCCTTCTCGATTGTTCGGCTTGCTTCTGGATATGCCCTTGTGTTTATTTGAGCTAGTTCCTTTATGCATCTGGAGGCCATAAAGGATGCCGATGACATGCCATATGTGACGGTTTTCAATGCGTATGGGCAAATTTCATTTTGTTCGTTTCGCCAGAGAATTATTTGCTTTTTGGTATCCTCACTATCGACCCAAACTTGTCTATACATCTTTTCTATATCACCCACCAGTACATAAGGATGCTGCCGTAAACGGATAAGTATTCGGAAAAGACTTGATTGCACATCAAATACAACGCGTAACTTAGTCGTGCTGCTATTATTCTTAAGCACGCCATGATTTGGCAGGATGTATGATTGCTGTAATTCTTCCCTAATTAGCTCAATTGGCTGCATATGCCGAAAATCTATATATTCTTGCATAAATTGCGCTGATTATCAGTTTTAAAGCATTTCTCCATGGCTAGCAATCTTGAAAGTGCTTGACGATAAGTTGATGCTAGAGTTTTTCGTACTTTATTGAATGGAAGTTTGGTGATGAACCGTCCATCGGCTGCCCGTTGTGCAATGTTGTTCGTCTTTTGTAATATCATTTATCCGAGGTACTTCTTCAATTGCCCAAAATCGCTGCAACATAGAATCGGTGTCAACAAGTGTTGTGAATGACTGCGTGTTTGATATTGCTTCAAATTCGTGGTTCCCTCCTATAATCCAGCTCGATTTAGTTTTGTGAGCTTTTAAGTTAGGGTTGCCAATTGTTTTGCTTTTATCGTCTAGCAAGTCGAAGACAACGTCTGGACCCAATAAAATGTCAATTGATCCTGGCTTATAAAATTAGGATCAGCTAAATTGATATCTTCTTGCTCCTTTAAGTAGCAAATATGGAATTTAAAGGAGGGTAGCGAAGACGTAATTTTCGGGATGATAAGTGGCTTCAAGGGATTAAGTTGCTCTGTGTTAAATCTAGATGTCAGCTGTAATACGGTACTGCCTCGAGATCTTCCACTGCTTATTTGAGCAATTCCAGCTATCAGATTTCTGCAGTTTGCGCGGGGTAAGCCTAATTTTTGAAATAATGCTTCGGTTATGAACGAGGCTTGAGAGGCTGTATCCATTAAGGCACGGCATGGCTTACCTACTCCAAAATTATCCATAACATTTACTTTTGCGGTGGGTATTACCGTTTGCAATATACATTTTAATGAGTTATGTTGACCAACCAATTGAAGTTCATCTATATTTGCATGATAACTTTTAGTAGCACCTTTTTCAGTATTGTTCTGTGATTCATCGACGTTTGAGGTTAACACCTTTGGCCCTTTATCCATATGCAAAATGGAATGGTGTTTGTATGAACATTCACACACTACCGCGGCTTCTACAATCATACCCAGTATGTCCTGAACTTAAGCAATTAAAGCATCTTTTGTTGATAACCATTAAGTGTCTTCTTTCTTCCGTTGTCAATTTTTTAAATTAATTGCAATCGATTAATCTGTGCTGTTCATTTTCGCATATTATGCAGTTAAAATTAGTGGTGGCAGCGAAACTATTTTTTAGATTTATTAGGAAACTTTTATCTTGGTGGCCGAATCGAATGACTTCTTAGTGATTCAAGAGCATCAGTTCGTTTAATTAAAAAATCAAAAAAATCGATTATCGTCAGAAATTCGTTGCCTGTATTATCTCGAGTCCACTAACTTCGGGTTTCATCGTCTAATTTTTGAAGAAGAAGGTATATGAGCCAAGGATCTCTTGACTCTGCTTGATCACCTAATTCCTTTAATCCGCGTATTACCTCATCCGAGTAATCTAGCAATACAAATTATTAAACCAATTTGTATACTGTAAATCTATGTAAAATACAAAACATACAAGCCACGCTACACGCAAAGGAAATAAGTCGAAATTCTCTTGCATTATTTTGCATTAACCGCGTGTTCTTCCAAGCGTTGCTTATATCTATCTTGTTACTTATATCTCTTGTTATTCAGTGTCTTGAAGTACGCCGGACTAAATTGAATATCTCTTCCTTTTCGGGGGATTATACCGAATGGCAGAGCTTTTATAATATTTGATAATATAACCCATTAAGATAATATAACCCAACATTAAGCGCCGGGCCCACAGTACACTCGCTTTTACATATACTTGGAAGGATATGGAAGGATACTAGTTAAATTATTGAGATCGACCCGGTTACAGACACCTTGGCGGCCAATAGTTAGTAAATTTTTTGTGGGTTAGGGAAAGGAAAAGTATGTTAGTTATGACATAATTGGTCCGATTTCCCGGTAGCTAATATTCAAACTACTGTTAGTGTAAGATAATCACATTTTTGTTGTACTGCTCTGCATTCTGCCATCAGCAACTCCAGTATGCCGCCATTCATCTTTAATCTGCAATTGTACGCTGAAAACAATATCTATCAATGAACTAGTTACCCTAGGTTGTAATAAACTAAATTAATTTTTATCTGGAATTATAAATTATTTTTTAATATTGTAACAACATTATAAAATAACATAATTCCTGCAAGCCAAAGGCTGTAACAAATTGGATTAGTACAAAAATATAAGAATAGAAAAAATATAGAATATAGAAATACTACAATATAATACTAAACTTATTTATAAATAAATAAAAAATATGACAGTGGCATTATGAGTACTATGATCAGCAATAGTATAACATACATTCACAATTCATCCCATACTCACCACCGATAGAAACCAAACTTCCCAACAACTCCACAACAAACCCAAATTACAGATTTAAGAATACTTAAAAAAAGCAGAGTAAAAAGACAAGCAAACTAAAGTAAATTTCAATCTGGGACCAACTCCAATAAGAAAAAACCAGAAGCGTTCACCATCAAGGGTGCCGCCATAACGACCACTTTGAAAACTTCAACCACTACCAGACCAAAATTGCCAATTAAGCCGTTATTCAAACACTGACAGTCATCAACGAGATCTGGGAAGCCTATCTGGCCAACCTCACTCTATCACTCCTACAAGTAAACCTAACCATACATATGCAACTGTCGGGCCACACCACACCGAAAAAGAATCAGTGAAAAAACCGGCCACAGCAACTCGGGAGTGTCCCATGAAAAGCTAAATGCAGCAATTTGAAAAACTAGCAAGTTCACTACCACGAACCATCTCCACCTGATCCAAGTCACAATTCCTGAGATTCCGGTCATCACACCAAAACCATATCAAGGTAGTCAATGTCAATTTAAAAGGTGGCAATGAACTGCTCAACGCCCTCACACCTCACCACTACGACTCTCTGACGATTAACATTAAAACCATCTACCATTTCCTAAAAGAGGAATCCCAAAGCCCTACTCGAGCCTAGCAACCATGCTCTCCGAAATACATCCTGTATTAGACCAGAATCCCACCTCATTAAGAAACGACACTCACAGACACGACCACCACCAAAAATAAGAATGCCAACCACACAACACAATCCCAAACCACCATTACCCACTTCACTAGGCTACCGCAGAACATCGCTGCCGCTCCACACCCATACAATGAATAGCCACGTCCACAGCCGTCTACAACACACTCCCCACATCCCAGTCGGAGTCACTCACTGTCCCGCCGTTGACCTTACCCAACAATACCAAAAACCGCAACCAACTCCAATCGGTCAAACCACACCGATAAACCCAACACCCCACTCCTGACAACAACCCCCCAAACAAAACAAAAACCCATCTATACTTAGTAATCTAATAATATAGGTTAGCTTTTAGAGGTAATATAATAATATAATATATACAATCAATATAATACGATCATACAATAATATAATAATATAATAATTCAATAAAATGCTAATACAACAAAACAACGTAACTCAAATTATAATAAACCATTTCAAATGTTCTCATCAATAAAAATATAAAAGTATAAAAATAGGCATATAAGAATAGAAATCCACAACAACTCATAAAAACAATGGCATTTTGAGTATTATGACCACCAACTGCAAACTTCACAGCAACCCAAATTACAGATTTACAGTTTTTCAAACAACAACAAATTTCAAGCTGGGACCGATTACAAAAGGAAGAAACCAGAAGCTTGCACCATTAACGGTACCGTTAAAATGTCCCCTTTGAAACAAACCACCCTTGACAGCAGACAAAAATTCGCCACTCACCAAACACGCGAGCTTAACCGACACCATCTATTCCACGACAAAAATTGCCAATTGAGCCGGACCCTAAAAATCCGCAACGAGCTCTGGGAAGACTATCATATCAACCCCACTCTATCATTCCTACAAGTGAACCAGACCTCACTATCACGACTGTCGGCCTACACCACTCCGATATAGAATCAGTGCAAAATCGGCCACAGCACCCCGCGAGCATCCTCAGAAAACCACAAGCAGCAATTGCAAAATTAGCAAGTTCACTACCAAGAAACATCCCTACCAAATCAAAATCACAAACCCTGGGAAACCGGCCAATCCCGGTCATCAAGGACATCACACCAAAACAAAAAAAAATATTCAAAGTGAAAAATATGAAAGTCAACTCAGGGAGTGGCCATGAACTTCCGTACGCTCCACCACCACGACTCCCTGACGATTCACATCAAAACCATCTACTATTCCCAAAAAGAGGAACCCAAATGCCCTACTCCACCTCAGCAACCATGCTCTCCGAAATAAGGTCCACAATCCCACTTCATTGCTCCATGATTCTCACAGACACGATAATCACCAAACAATCAGAAACGCCAGCCACACAACTCAAATCCCAAACCGCCCAAAATAAATCACCCTCACTCACTCCACCATGAAAACCCAGCAGCATCGCCGCAGCTCCACATCCTTGCTTTTTACAACTAAAAGCCACCTCTGCAATACTTCCACAACACTTCCATCAAATCCCAGCGGGAGTTCCGCAATGCCCCGTCACTGTGCATACCCAACAAACCGTTGGGCAATAATGAAACCTATAATCAAATTTATTAATGTCAGAGTATTAAAAAAATATATATACATATTTATACCTATTCACCCAATTTACACTTAATCTCATGACACCGGACCCACCTTCCACTCCTTCCCCCTCACCTACAAAACCGGTGCTATAGGTAAAGGTGAAAAGAATGAAGAATGAATCCGATATCAAAAGACCAAATGTAAACACACTTGGTTAATTTGATCATTAATGATCATGAAAAAATATAAAATGAAAAATATAAATGGTATCATTTGCAAATTGCACAACCAACTACCCAGTACACACACATTGCCAGATTGGCACCAAGTCAGATTGTACCAAGTCCGATTGTACCAAGGTCAGTTTCGAATCATCGTCAAGTTGTGTATGCATATTATACACATAAATAGAGTTGAAACGATATGAAGTCCAAACTATTGCTTACATTTCAACCTTAATATGATAATTTACCAATAAACATGGCGCAATTTTATTTGAATTTGGTATACACAGTAGACACACATTGGTTGTACATGCATGGTGAAAAGATTTAAAAATCAGAACACTGTTGGTTTCTCTGTATTTCAACCGTGGTTGAGATGGACTCGACTCGCGATGTATACGTTATAAAGTATACTAATACTTTTTATTCGCTCTATATAGTATGTAACACATACTATAGATCACGCATGTAGCAAGCATGTATATAATAACACATGCATACACCATGGTAAATTTTGTTCGGTTTTTCCCGTTAAAAAATCGAGCGAAAAAAGATCAAACAAAGACAACAAGCAGGCAACAAAAACTATTCACTGAATAAAATAAATAATTTGTATATGCATCTAAAATGATGGCTTTTCGATTTAATAAAATGTAAACTGCTAAGAAATGGAATATTACTATAGTGCAAATACTACCTGTACTCTGGGAAAAGCGACAGAGTTCCATTTATAATTAATATGTAATCCATTGTTATTTTCCTAATGCATGAGTGAACCAAAAAACTATATTTACACAAAAAAATCAATTATGGTTTGCATCCTTGCTACCACATTGTGTTTTTTGACAACTTTTTATTTTTTTTTCATTTTTTAATTAACAATTTCACTTTCACGAAATTTCATTCTTTATATTTCCATCTCATTACTTTTTTGGCAGCGATCAAAACACTCGTCTGTTCGATCGTTAGTCGAGACACCACCCTGAGATAAACCAGGGGTTGGTTTGTAAAAAAAAAATGCTATTGGTTTTTTTATTGTTTATTGTGATGTTTATTTACTATATATTATCTCCACTTTATATTATCACTTCGAAGGTTGTCGCAAGAAGCCAAAAAAAAATTTGTTTTTCTAAATTAATTCATTGAATACTTAAGCTATAAATAATGAGTTACAATTTACATAATGAAATTTATAATAGATGGCAAAAAGGTTGTAAATATTAATCTAATTAAATCGAGCTCATTGCAAAGCATATAAATGTCAACACGTCAAACCCGATTGGGACGCTGTTGAAATTAAGCGAAGTACTAAAGG
Source organism: Tipula confusa (assembly GCA_963556175.1). Lineage (NCBI taxonomy): Eukaryota > Metazoa > Arthropoda > Insecta > Diptera > Tipulidae > Tipula > Tipula confusa. The sequence goes on along the minus strand of OY744475.1, from coordinate 71,242,462 downwards.
TGGTCTATTGGCCACCAGTCGCAACAAATATATAGTTATGGTTTTTATGCTTATAGGGCATATATTAAAATGTAAAATAGAATAAATAAAATTGTTCTCTTTCCGTTTTGTACCTCAACAAAAACACACGTTGTTTTCCTTATAAATTGGACGGCTTCTGGAAAAGATAATTATAACTTTTAACAGGTTATGGGCCCAGACCCGTAGAAAAGGAATTAATTAAATTAATTAAATTAATAAAAAATAAAAATTGTGGTTAAGCAATATATGTTTATATAAAAAATGGAAACGTGTTTTTTGAAAGAAGAGAGTAAAATTTTGTGAGGTTATAAAAAAATAAAAAATCCTTGATATATATGTGGTAAAGCAGCATCGGGTAGAAATAAAAAAGTATAAAACAAATTAAAATGGAAAATATTCTGCTAAATTCAACGGGAGCATTAAAATTAGAAGGTGTGACAAATTGGAACACATGGAAGTTTCAAATAAAAGTAATATTAAAAGCATTAGAAATTGTTGACATAACTGATGGAACAACATTTAAGCCAGAGTTAACTGTAGAAAATGAGGAGAAAGTTGCAACATGGTTGAAGAAGGATGCAAGAGCTCAAAGCGTTTTAGTCACTCGACTATCACACAAAGTGATGTTACAGGTTATAAATTGTGAAACAGCAAAGTCGATGTGGGAAAAGTTACACACTTATTACGAACAGACATCAGAGACATCGCTTCATTTGGCACAACAAAAGTTTTTTTCGATGGTTTTTCACACAAGAGACGACATTGCGAGTATTTTATCCAAAATAGAAGAAAATGTAAACCAAATAAAACAATTAGGTGGGGAAATACCAGATAAAATGGTTTTAACAAAAATCATGACTTCTTTACCTGATACATACAAACATTTTATTTCTGCTTGGGATTCAGTATCTGCTGATAAACAAAATCTGTCTGAACTGACAGCAAGATTATTGATTGAGGAACAAAGGATGACAAATAGAGAAGAAGTCACTGCACTAATGTCTAAAAATATTGAAGTAAATAGAAAATGTTTTAGATGTGGGAAAACCGGTCATCTAAAAAAACAATGTCGAGTTAAATTAAATAAAAGTGAAATCAGTTGTGAAAATTGTAAAAAAAGGGTCATTTAAAAAAAAATTGTTGGTTCCTGAAAAATAAAAACGAAAATAATAACAAGGATGAAAATTTACAAAATGCTTTTTCATCGTCACTGATATGTGGTCAAGTTGTTACGGAAGAATGGATTGTTGATAGTGGTGCTTCAGAACATATGTGCCATGACAAAAATTTAATTTACGAAATGGAGATGTGGACAAAGCCTAAAGACATAATTATTGGCGATGGAAGTTTGATAAAAGCTGAAGGTGAAGGAAAAGTAATGGTTTCTGCTTATAACGGGGGAAAATGGATACAAACAACAATATCTAATGTATTATATGTGCCTAAATTAGCAGTCAACTTATTTTCGGTTAGTGCAGCTGTGGATAAAGGATATACAGTGAATGTGAGTAATGAAAAATGTGAGTTTATAAAAAATCATAATGTCCAAGCAATTGCGGTAAGAAAACAAAAAACTTACATAATGATGTTCAAAATAAATAATAAAATAGCCTATGTGGGTAAAATAAATGAAAGTTTGCTGGAGTGGCACAGAAAGCTAGCTCATCAAGATATAAATCAAATTAAAAGCATGTTAAAAAGAAATGATCTTGAGTATGAAAACGGAGAAATTTTTGATTGTATATCCTGTATAAAAGGAAAACAACACAAAGTAAAAAATAAAATTGGATCCAGAGCTGAAAAACCTGGTCAATTAATTCACATGGATTTATGTGGCCCTATGGAGGTTAATTCATTGGGCGGGTCAAAATATTTTTTAGTCATGAAAGATGATTTTTCAAAATATAGGAAAGTGTATTTTTTAAAAGGTAAAGATGAAACAAAACTTAAAATAAAAGAATTTATAAAATTTACGAAAATAAATCCAGGTTACAATATTGAAAAAATAAGAACGGATAATGGCACAGAATTTTTAAATAATATTGTAAAAGAAATTTCAGTTGAAAATGGAATCCAGCATGAAACTAGCGTGGAATATACTCCTGATCAAAATGGATGTGTTGAGCGTGAAATGCGAACAATTGTAGAGGCAGCAAGAACATTATTAATAGAAAGTAATTTAGAAAAAAAATTTTGGGCAGAAGCTATAAACACTGCGACTTACGTAATAAATCGAACAGGGCCGAGTAGAGTGAAAGACAAAACTCCATATGAATTATATTTTAAAAAGGACAAATACGATATAAATAAATTAAAAAGTTTTGGTTCAAAAGTCGCAATACATATTCCCGATCAAAAAAGACGAAAATGGGACTCGAAATCTGAGATAGGAATTTTTCTAGGCTACGGAGAAAATATAAAAGGGTATAGGGTATATTTACCAGAAAGAAATAGCATTGTAGTAAAAAGAGATGTAATATTCATAAAAAATCGAAAAGAAACTGAAAATAGTAATCCACAAGATGGATATTTGTGTGATGAAAGTATGGAAAATGGACCTATTGAACAACCAGAAAAAATACTACAGGAAACACCGAATAAAGAGTCTGAGGTGGACGCAAATGAGAGTACCACGGAAAATGTCGAAGAAATTAAAGAAAGAACCAGAAGAAGACCAAATTGGTTGAACGATTATGAAGTTAGTTTTGTGAGTATTTATAATGAACCATTATCATATCATGAAGCTATGGAAAGCGTAGAAAAAGAAAATTGGAGCAAGGCTGTAAATGATGAATTAGAAAATTTAAAAAAAAACAAAACATGGACTGAGATAAATGAATATCCCGAAAAAGAAAAATTAATAAGCAGCAAATGGGTTTTCAAAATAAAAGAAAATGAAGACAGTAAGAAAATTTATAAAGCTCGTCTAGTGGCTAGAGGTTTCGAACAAACAATTTGTGATGAAGAAGTCTATGCACCAGTAGCAAGATTAACAACGTTTAGAATTTTCATGGCAATTGCAAATAAATTGAATTTGCCAGTGTATCAATTGGACGTGGTGGGAGCTTTTCTGAACGGTGACATTGATGAAGAAGTTTTTATGAAATTGCCAGATGGAAGATTATGCAAACTAAATCGTTCTATTTATGGACTTAAAAAATCTCCTAAGTATTGGAACGAGAAATTTGATAATTTTATGAACAAAGAAAATTTTACAAGATCCAAGAATGATTTATGTTTATATAATAGGAGTAAAAATAATAATCAAATATATTTACTGATTTATGTAGATGACATTTTAATATTTGGAAATAATAACCAAGAAATTGAAAACTTTAAAATATTACTAAACAATAACTTTAAAACCAGAGATTTGGGTTTGGCAAAAAACTATTTAGGAATAACCATTAAACAAGATCTAAAAAAGGTTATAACTGAAATGAATCAAAGGAAATATTTAGAAAAGGTGCTTGTTAAGTTTGGTATGGCAGATAGCAAACACGCAGAAACTCCAATTGATCAAAACTTCGATTTTCAAATACTGAATAGACAGGAATCAGAAAACATATTTATAGAAAAAGAATGCAGACAATTAATTGGTAGTCTGATTTACGCTGTGAGTGGGACTCGACCAGATATAACGGTGGCTGTAAATTTCTTGAGTAGATATCAACATTGCGCCAGCACAATGCTATTGAAATCATTAAAAAGAATTTTACGCTATATTAAAAAAACATTGGTTTGTGCATTGTGTATGAAAATGGGAAGCAGAATGTTCTGGAAGGCTTTGCAGATGCAGACTGGGCGAGCGATCCCAAAGATCGAAGGTCAACTTCAGGGTACGTAATTATGTTGTATGACTGTGTCGTTTCATGGTCTTCAAGAAAACAAACGATGACATCATTATCGTCAACTGAATCTGAATACATAGCTCTGAGCAATATAATCGTTGAGACATTATGGATCAAAAAATTGTTAGTCGATTTTGGATTAAAATATAACAAACCAATAGTTATACATGAAGACAATCAATCGGTTATTAAAATTACTGAAAAAAACGAAAACAACAAAAGATTAAAACATGTCGATGTAAAATACAACCATATTTTGGAGAATGTGGAAAGCAAAGAAATTGAACTTAAATATATACCAACAGAAGAGAATATAGCGGATTTATTTACCAAGCCGCTAGGTAAAATAAAATTTCATAAATTAATAAGCAAAATTTTGAAATAGAAATAAATTAAATTTATATAACGTACAAGAAATAACTATTTCAAAACTATAACGTAAATTATCTTTAAAGTAATCATGAATTTTTTTTTAGTTTAATTTCTTGTTTTCTTGTTTTGCATACTAATATTTAAATTGAATAAGATATTTGTTGAGGGGGTGTGTTGAAATTAAGCGAAGTACTAAAGGTGGTCTATTGGCCACCAGTCGCAACAAATATATAGTTATGGTTTTTATGCTTATAGGGCATATATTAAAATGTAAAATAGAATAAATAAAATTGTTCTCTTTCCGTTTTGTACCTCAACAAAAACACACGTTGTTTTCCTTATAAATTGGACGGCTTCTGGAAAAGATAATTATAACTTTTAACAGACGCACGTAACCAAATAAGTGGTAACAAATATTTTAGACAAAACAACTTTCATCAATTAACTTAAACAGTGTATATTGCAAATGTGAATGGGTCATTTTTCCTCATTTTTCCTTCTAATTGCAATAACATATTTTGTTTGATTTAGTTGTCTTAGTTGTTCTAATTAAGCATTGACGATAGTTTGCAAGGTTTCTGTAGTACCATAGATTATAATGCAGTTTGAATAGTTGCCCATCCAAAAGTAGCAATCTGCCATAGAAATTTAATCGATATTTCAATTATAGTCGAGACAAAATATCATTATAATTTCAAAATTATAATTTTCAAAATTTATATTGACATTTTAATTATATCTAATACTATATTCATTCGTAACATTCACCACAACCAAATTGACAATTCAATTAAATTTTCCCAAATTGAAAATGTATTTAAATATTATAATTTTTAATTTTCTTTAATCCCGATAAAAAACACTTTTGAGTTCAATTGCAATTTTTTTATTTATTTTATTTCGATCGATCGAATCTGTTTAATATCAAACCTCAAATCATCGTTTAAATCAAATATATATATTATCATATGACGTATAAAAACGTAGAAAATGAAAATGAGAAAATGTAATTTACCAAATTAAACTTTTCTTTTTTTGCTTTTTGACATTAATCCTATATGTATAAAAGACATCAATCTTGGATGGATTTTTGAATTGTTGAAAAATTGGATTCAATTACATAATTTTGATTAATTTAATTAAAATATTTTCACATTATAGTGGCTTTATAATTTTTAATTTTATAAAAAATTCAGAATACGTAAGCTTATAGATTTATATGCGAGTTAATCAGGAGGAGCGTTTATTCGTGCATAATAATATGTAGAGTGTTCACAGATTATATAATGGATGATAATTGTAATTAAAATTTTAAAACAACTTGAAAAGATTTATTACTTGTCACTTTTTGTCTGCCACAAAGTATAATTTGTGTTATGAATTTAAAGACTGGCTTTTACATATCAAACGAGTAAAAATGCTGGCCATTAGCAGTCTTACTCCATCGGTTCTGATCCAAAACTTGCTCTACGTGTTGTTCTAGACAGTCTCAAAAATAAAAATAGTTCTCCATCCCAAGAAGCCATTGCCGCCGACATCAACCTAAGCGTCTGCCAAAGGGCGGCTCATATAAAAGATTAGTTTTGGATCGGATTCCTGATCTCGTGGTTCATGAAAACTCGGTAAAAGTCCTCATCGTCACATTTGTGCAATATATCATGAGCAAGCATCACTCTTCTCTTTAATGTCATTGGACATTTCCAATTCTCATCCGTATGGGTTCAACTCTCTCCCCCGTCATCACAATGAGACTGTCTAACATATTGTGTAATTTCAGCTTGCCGACGAACAGGATATTTAGATTGCCAGTGATATGATGCGCTTTTATATTTCCTCCCACACCATTGTCTTGCATGAAAAATAATCCAAGACATCGAAAACTCGTTACTCCTTTAAACTCCTTTAACTGAACCAAGGTTCAATTTACGTCTTTTGGTAACCAGGGTACCAGGACTATTTTGCTAGGATTGGTCGAAAAGCTCTTTTAGTGCACCAATTCGAAATAACAAACAAGCCATGTTGTATGCTGGATTTTAGACATAATACATTCATGCCCACCGGAGACTATGATAACTAGGTCTCAAGTTGAACAAGTTACTTGTCAATCTCAAATGACCACAACAAAAATGACAGGACACCGCCCTTACTACCGTAATCGTGACTGACTCATTGTCTGGTTTGGAAGTAATCTTCCTATTAACCAACATGGAACTAATCCAGTGGTTAATCCAATCATCAATACTTCTACGCCTGATTGCCCTTACAATTGAGTCGTATCTAGTATTGTCAAAAGCTCCCTCAATATCAAAAAAAGCGCACAGCTCAATTTCTTTCGAGCGGGAAGCCAATTTCTTTCAAGCCCCTTTGGAGGAGGCCTGGGTAGATTCTATACCTGCCTAGAGACTTGAATGACTGAAAGGAGTTAATGACTCATTTGACTTTTTCCGGAGTAAAAAGCTAGCCTGATAAACTATTAACCCAACCGATATTTGCACCCATATGTGTACCAAATATGGGGTTAGTAATTGTATTTATATCGCAAACAGTGCAGTCCGGAAAATGCACCTGCAGGAGGCTTTCGAGTGACTATGACCCAATTTATAGTTACCATCAGATTTCAAAAGTAGCTAGAACTTTATGGAGTCGAGCAGCTTATATATATGCTCGATATTACCACAGTTATTTCTCAACGTAAGGCGTTTGGAACGCCTTACTTCACTGTTGTAATTTGTTTGGGCTTGCCTATATTCAAGCCACTCATTAAAATTCTTTGCCTTTATAAATAATTTCCTAACTCTCTTACAGAGTTTAGTTATCTGTTCGTTCCACCATGGAACTTTGTGATTGACCATAACGTTACGCGCCACACAGCTGCTTTCGTAAGAAGATAGGAGCACATCATTTGACAAACAACCTGCAGTTTCTAGGTCACAATGGATATGACACGCTACCGCCTGTAAGATCACTCCCAGCATATCGCATCTGATGTGTATGTGGTCCGACAAAAAATCTTTATTTGATACATGCCAGTTTGCGACAAAGTTGGAAATAAACTGACTCGACAGAGTTAGGTCCAACACCTCTTGCCGAATCGTGGTAATGAAAGTGGGGTTAGACCTTTTATTTAAAATGTCTATGTGACTACTTATAAGATAATTTAAAAGGGGCTCACCCCTACAATTTGAGTCGCTGTTACCCCAAATGATATGATGAGCATTTGCATCGCAACCTATGTTGAATTGTTTATCTCTTAGGTTGCAGTAATCCACCAGATCCTGTCAGTGAGTACCACTACTCTGTCAGCGGTACTTTTAGGATTACTGCAACCAAACCCTTAGTGATGAACTTTGGAATTGGAAGAACGTTAACATTAAATGAAACAAATATTGCAGTTCGATGAACCTTTTACCTGCGATTATAAGTAAACTTACATGACTTATGGTGGAGGCCCCAGATTTTGGCTCCACTAACCCAAGGTTCCTGAATGAGGCTAAGGGTTTAATGTTGCTGAGCAAAAGGTATTCGAGGCTCCTTTTGCGTGCTGCAAGTTTGTTTGTAGTATGTTAATAGTATCAGCCATTCTTAATGATTAGGGTAAGGAGTTCTTCGCTCCTAACTGCTTACTCATCGACTGCTTACCAGCCATCTGCTTAGGCGGGTTATTGCCACATTTTCCAGTATAACCACGAGCGCCCCTAGACTTGATTATAGAGATGGATGCCGTTGACTTGGCGTGTCTTTCTTGGACAACCCTTTGTGCAGTAACCCTATCTGCTTTCACTGGGACTAAAGTAGGAGTTACGAAGAGGTCCACTAACTTTCTCCCAACGAAGAGGCAGCGGGAACAGGATGCTTTACAGCACTGTTTTTCTCATCTGCTCCCTTGTTGTCATTTGTACCTTCTTCTGAGGCTGGTAAAATAGCCGACTTGCTGGAGCTGACTCCAGTGATTTGGTTGATGGATGCAAAATCGCTCTTAAGAACGAGTATAATGTGACCAAAGTGATAGGCCACGTTCTCTTTGGATTCGCGCACTGTTTTCATGAAAGAATCGCCTATGGCCATAACCAAATGAACACGAGACCATTGTTCTGCGCGGCCATAGTAGCAAGAATTGTCTCGCTAAGCAAACTAAGGCTCTGTGAAAAACCCCCTAACTATGTTTGGCCGAGGAAAATCATCCTCTTCTACCTAAGTTATGCTTAGATCACATTTTGACCATTTCTCATCTATTTCGCCGTGAAAAGATCAAAACATAAGAAGAAAAGCCATCCTGTTCTCCGAAAAGAACGAAGGAATTGAGGCTAATGGGTTGGACCTAGATTTCCATAATAAGGTCAATGACACACTCTTGTATGTTTGTCATTTACTCCATACTGAAAGGGTTACCATTGAGATCATCCGGTAAGATAACTAGACTAATACTGCTGCTACTTGGCTGAAAGAGGTTTTAACCGGAGAAGGCCCACTTTTTGTTTTTTAAGCAGGTGGTTAGTGGATTCCAAATCAACTTAGAAAGACCATTCTCGCTTACCACAATACCTACTGTCTTGGGTGCCCATAGTTGGAGTAGCAAATGGTGCCCATAGTTGGAGTAGTTGACTGTTCCTCTTCTCCCTTGTCTGGGCATCAAGATAATCTACGGAGGTGACCCCAGAGACATCTACCATCATATCATATCCTGTATGATCTATATCATATCCTGTATGATGTTGTCCCACCAAAGCTCGGGGCAATGGATTGTCCGTCATTGCACAGTTTTGAAAGTTACTTTGCTCCATTCTAGGGTACATTGCCTGGTTGTTGCCACGAGGAGGTGTATAACTACACTAGGGAGAGATCTTATGAGAATCACGTATATCTAGAAAGCTTTGACTTCTAAGACCAAGCCCAAACAACCCACACTGTAACATACTACTACTTCAAATCGAAAAAAGCTATATATATTTTCTAAAATTAAGTAGTCAATCTGTATTTCAGTTATATCACTTTAAACATAGAAGTCAGATTTTCCTGCGATTAAGTTAGAAAGCATATGGACCAAACTAATACTCAACCGACGTTATATCATCTTGGTTCCAAAGTTGCTTGAGAGATCGAGAAACTTTGTTGAATGTTTCATTATTATTGTAAACAAATTTAGTCCGGGTTGCATATTGTTACGGATAATTCTTAAGAGTTCTGTATCTGGATATCACTTAAGTAAGACATAAATAACTCGTTCGTCTTCCATTGTTGGACACGGCGCTCTAATTTGGTTTTAATATCGTCATCCATTTTTGAGTTTGGGAAAAATCTGTGCTAGATAACCGAGTTAAAATGGTTGCAAACAAAAGCCCACTACCATTCCGCAGCATCTTTTTCCAAGATAAATCCTTGTTGTTTTATTTCTTTCGATGTTGGGGAAGTTTGAAGCAGTGGCAATCTGTTCAACGAAGGGTAATTGCTATAAATCAAGAGATTCGGTCGAATTTAATCGTTAAATTATTTTAATAAAATTCTATTTGTAATATTTTCAGTGTTAAAGTGAAAATAAATCGGATTTTTATAAGGGTATTTTTTGTAATTGCTTTATTGTAGTGCTCTGGCTCTTCTAAAGCATTTGGAGCTTCATTTGTAGACATAGTACCGTGTAGTTTTTGTGATAAACAGTTCCAACACGATTGTAGCGGTATCGATCGAGTCGCAACAAACTCTATCAAAAAGTACGCAAGTGTATGTTATTTGTGCAATAACTGTAAGTTATGGATGAATAACAAAGATGCGACTAAACTTTTCATGAAGATTGATATGATTGCGGGTAGAGCTGCTGAAGTAGCTGACCTCATGAAACTTGAATCAGATGTGGCGGAGAATAAAAAAATAATGATAGAAATTTTAAATAAACTGATCGACTTTTCCACTTCGCAGCCTACATATGCTAAGGTGGCCGGTTCACATCTGCGATGCTAGTACTAACTCTGCTAAAGGCGTAAGGGGCACAGGTTTACCGGTGAGTTCAATTAGACCCGCTTTAATACAGGACAAGAAGTACCTTTATGTCAGTAGAATTGACCCATCGGTTTTACCTGATTCTATGGTTGAATACATCTGCTCTAAATTAGATAACTGCACTCCAAGCAAAATTGATTGTAAACTTTTGCTGCCGAAGGATCGAGTGATGACAGCTCAATTATATTCATCTCATTTAAAGTGGGATTGAATACTCTGCACTTTAATTTGTTAAACAATTCCTATATGTGGCCTGCTGGTGTGATTATTCGCCCATTTATTGAGCAACCTCGGAAAATAAATTCCGTAAAGAGAGTAACGTTGCATTCAGTATTTATCTATTTTGGAGAAACGCTACGACATAATATGCGTCGTCGAGACGTGGCTTACCATCAATTTCAATACGGAGGAGTATTTTCCAGATAACTATACAGTTCATCGTAGAGATAGACATCTTTCGTTAGATACTTATGCAGTGGGGGGTGGTATAATTGTTGCTGTTTCCTATAAATTTATATCAACATCATTAACTTTTAGAGACGATAATGTCGAATTAGTTGTGGTACGAGTCAAGTTTCACACATTCTCTTTAGTGATTTGTGTTTCGTACATACCAAGTCATTCTTCTTTGGAGGTTTATGGAAAGTTTATTAATATACTTACATCTAATATTGCTCCTAGTCTACAGCTAGAGGATCGCTTATTTATAATTGGCCGATTTTAATTTACCAAATGTGGAATGGAATTTTGTTAATGATATTTTAACACCGCTAAACATGAATGCCGAAATAGAAAAAATTATTTCTGAAATTTTGTCGTTGAGGGTTTGCAGCAATGTGTACATATTAAAAATAGTAGCGGAAATGTCTTGAATTTGGCATTTGTGCCGATGAATCATGAAGTTACCGTCTCTCCATGTGATGACTTAGCTGGATCTTCGAGCATCTATCATTCACCGTTAAACATCGCTGTTCTATTTGAATTTTCTGAATGGTATCAAAATAACGTAAATTCATATAGATTGAACTTTTCAAAAGGTGACTACGATTCCTTAAATACATTTCTTGATAATTATGACTAGTCCTCATTTTATTCTAACGATGACATTGATCAGATGTTAATGGAATTCTATAATGTAGTTAATTTTGGTATGGAAAGAAATAATCCTAAACAAACACCATTTGGTGTTAGAAAGCTACCGTGGTATAATAATCAGCTAACCAACCTTAAGAACAGGAAGGATAAAGCATTTAAAAAATACAAAAAATCGCCTAATGCTGCTAACTATAACTCATTCGACATTTTACGCAAAGAATTTAAATATCTAAATAGATTCTCTTATAATAATTATATTTTGGATATTAAATCAGACATTAGATCTAAGCCTAATCGTTTCTGAAAGTTCGTTAATCTATTAGAAATTTTTTTTGAAAGTGTCTATATTACTAGCACAACTCGATCTAATTCTTGTAATTCATTTACAAGAAATTTGGCTGTTCGAAATTTGTATTGTTTCATTTGCAATTAGAAAATATCCTATGTGAATTATTAAAGGTTGATATTAGCCAGAGTGCTGGATTTGATCTTGTACTACCTATTGTGCTAAATAAAATTGCAACTAGTTTTGTACTACTAGCTCAACCTATAACTACTCTATTTAATAAGAGTATTGAGACCGGCTACTTTCCAAATTTATGTAAATTTTCAGTCATTAAACCTATACATAAATCTGGTGTCCGTAGATCAACCGTTACAAATTTATTTATGTTATCAAATTATATTTCTGGTGCATTATCAAAAGGTGGTAATGTGCAGGTCGTATATACCGATTTTAGTAAGGCGTTCGATAACATTAACCATGAGCTGCTCTTACAGAAACTGTCATCATTGAATTGTAATTTTTTACCGTTCTTATCTTGACTCTAGAACTCAAATCGTTAGGATTAGTGATAATGTATCTAGAAACATTCGGGTTTCATCTGGTGTTCCTTAGGGCAGCCATTTGGGACCTTTGCTTTTCGTTCTATTCATTAATGATGTAGTCAATTGCTTGAAGCATTCTGAGATTCTCATTTATGCTGATGATATTAAAATATACAAAACTATATCTAATATAGTTGAGGCTGTCGATTTTCAATCAGATTTGACTAATTTCACAACTTGGTGTTATAATAATAATTTGACTATGTTCTTCACTCGCTCAAGGAAAATTGCGTTACAGAACTTCCTTTTGGATACCAATATTATAGCCTTTACGTCAAACTTTTCATTTCATAAACATATGGAGGGATGTATATATAAGGCTTATACCATGCTAGGCTTCATTAAGAGATTCTCCAAAAAATTTCAAAACCCGTACGTCATTAAAACCCTTTATATCTCGTTTGTAAGATCGCAACTTGAATATGGTTCCATTCTTTGGGATCCATTTTATGCAAATTATTCTGAACGTATAGAAAGTATTCAAAAACGTTTTTTGACGTATGCTCTCCGTAGGCTTCCTAGAAGCAACGATTGTCCGTTTTTTACACTGCCACCTTATCGTGGTAGGTGCAAATTATTGACAATCGAGCCGTTATCTATTCGTAGAATTGAAATGTCTGCAATTTTTGTTCAAGATCTTCTGGTTTCTAAAATTGATTGTCCGGATCTTCTGAGGTTATTCGATATATAAGCTCCGTCCCGTCACGTGAATTCTTTTATGTTGAAATTACCATGTTGGCAATATAATTTTGGAAAATCTGATCCTGTTTATCATACCTCGGTTGCTTTTAATAAATGTCGGCTTGTCTTTGATTTTCATTTATAAAGAAATGTATTTAAGGTGTTGATGTCTGATATGCTTTTAAATTGTTGGTAGTGTTAATATTATATTTATTTTACTGTTGTGAAATATATATATATATATATATATATATATATATATATATATATATATATATATATATATATATATATAAATATATATATATATATATATATATATATATATATATATATATATATATATATATAATATATATATATATATATATATATATATATATATATATATATATATATATATATATATATATATATATATTTGAACTAATGTACGAGTATATAAAATATGTAACCAGAATTTTATAAAAAAATTGGTGCTAAATAAATAAATAAATAAATAAAAAATGGTAGATTCGATCGAATTAAACGAAACGTTTAATTATTTAAATAAAATTCTATTTGTAATATTTTCGGTGTTAAAGTGAATGTAAATAGGCTTTTCATGCAAATACTTGATGTTATTAGTTACTTGGGTTATTTTATTATTATATTGATACATTATTGTATTGTGGTATGGTTATGTCTATTGTATATTACTATATTCTTATTTTTTATATTTTTATATTTTTATATTTTTATATTTTTATATTTTTATATTTTTATATTTTTATATTTTTATATTTTTATATTTTTATATTTTTATATTTTTATATTTTTATATTTTTATATTTTTATATTTTTATATTTTTATATTTTTATATTTTTATATTTTTATATTTTTATATTTTTATATTTTTATATTTTTATATTTTTATATTTTTATATTTTTATATTTTTATATTTTTATATTTTTATATTTTTATATTTTTATATTTTTATATTTTTATATTTTTATATTTTTATATTTTTATATTTTTATATTTTTATATTTTTATATTTTTATATTTTTATATTTTTATATTTTTATATTTTTATATTTTTATATTTTTATATTTTTATATTTTTATATTTTTATATTTTTATATTTTTATATTTTTATATTTTTATATTTTTATATTTTTATATTTTTATATTTTTATATTTTTATATTTTTATATTTTTATATTTTTATATTTTTATATTTTTATATATTTATATTTTTATATTTTTATATTTTCATATTATGATACTATTATATTACTATATTAAGATGGATTTGATAATTTAGTCTAATTTATATTAATTTTGAGATTTTGTGTCGAGTAGAGTTTATATAAATTATTGATGTATTTGTCAGAAACCGGTTGATTCAGTTCATGTGTAATGTTTAATCAAGTTTTTTTAAAGTCTAATCTGTATTATTTGTAAAGTTTTGTGTCAAATAAACTGTGTTTAATAAATTTTAGCAGCATGAAGGTGAAATAATAAATTTGTAATTTACAGGAGAACTAATGCCATCTGTTACAGCCTGCGGCTTCGAGAAATTAGTTCAGTAATGGATTTTATTTTTAGGGAAACTTTATAGATTATAGTTGAATGCTGGCACACTGGAGTTGCTGATAAGAGACGTCAGAATGCAGAGCAGTTCAGAAAAATTGTGATTGTCTTGTGCTAATAATAGTTAAACATTGGCCACCGGCAACTGGACCAATTCTGTCATTACTAAGTTACTTTTCCTTTCTTTACACCACCAAAAAATACTAATTATCGATCGCTTAGGTGTCAGTAACCGGGTCGAGTCGGTCATAACTAACATTCCTTTCACTCCTTCGGTTTTGTTATATGTAACACGGGTGTACGGTGGTGCCCGACATTCCGGGAGTTCCTGGTTCGTCCTTGACCGTACATTCTAATCAATCAATCAATCAATCAATCGGTGGAAATTTGTTCAACGGAAGCTAAACATGAGTTGGTCCTGTTACAAAGTCATCAATCACTATTCTGTGGCGTGAAAGTGACTCTTAACAACATTCGCCAAACTTAACCATTGTAAAATGTACTAAAATATAGGCACATTTTTATCAGGCAATTAAGATTGCGACATAATGACATTATAAAATCGTAATATTATTATTGAAACACACTTTATACATACATATATTTACTGTTCAATTTCTATTGATAAATCTTTACTGACGGTTTTTTCGTAAATCATATAAGCGTATATAGTTATTGTATCATTGTTAAAATATTATCTTTATATGCAATTCATATCAAACTAAATAACCTTTTTGTTGATTACTTTTTTTTTTTTTTTGGTTCTATTATTCTATTTACTAAAACGAAACCCTAAAAGGGTATTCAAAATATGTATACACATACATAATATAAGTAATACAATTGAGCTTAGACTTGTTTCAGTTGTATGTGAAATAATAAATTAGATAATCAGAGACAAGAAGACACAATGTACAATCAAATATATATATACAAAAGCTTCCACAAATATCATTTATCATTTTCAACTAGAAAAACACTTGAGACAGTTTTAGTTTATATTTCCATTTTTAAAACATCTTGTATACATTCTGTGTGTACCATGTTTTATGTGTATGTGTATACATGAATATATATATATATATATATATATATATATATATATATATATATATATATATATATATATATATATAATAGTTTTTTACCCCTTTTTGGGAGGGATTTATTTTGAAAGAAGGTTGCGTAAATAATTTGTTTTGATTGAGATAAGTGATTATTCTTATCTGAATGTAATTTTGAAAGAAATATTATACTACAAAAAAAAACACAACTGAAAAAAAAGGTTGACTGACCATTTCTGTTTTTAGTTTTGGGAAGCATAATAAATTAAGAACAATTGATTGTTTTGTCTAGATTGTTAGTAGCCCTAAAATATAATCATATAAAAAATTCAGCGACCTATCTTGGTTTTAGATCACAAGCATTTTGTGGACCGATTATTTAGCTGTTACTGTCACAAATGAGCACACATGTTGAATATGTTATCGTTTTTTTTTTGAGAATTTGTTTCCTTCGTTTTGTTAATTTTATCGATCCTGTTGAATTAAACGACAAAACAAAAGCATATATAGAAACATTAATGCGGAAACACCAGCAGCGATATGAAAATCGTTTAACATTAAATTTAAATTTTTAAATACGCGAAAAAAAAAGATAAATTTTATAAAAGTTCATAAAGTGTGAAATTTGTGTTTGGAAAACTTTTTATTGTTCCAACATCACATTAAGTTTAGTAAATAGAAAAGTGTTCTGTATGAGAGCTAAAACATTTTTCTTTTTCAAAATCTTCTTTACTATACAAAAGTTTTATTGTGATGCACAAAAAAAATAAAGTAAACGTAGAATTTATTTTTTAAGAAAATAAAATCTTGCGTTTCTGCTTTAACTAGGCCAAAACATCAAATTATAAATAAATTTAAATTCGTTAATTCATCTTCAAAAATGTTTTAAATGGATATTGTTCAGTTGCATCCTTCTGCCCAAAAATGTATCTAAATTAATATGATATCGAATACTGCGCGTTAAAATTTTGAATTTATATTAATTTTAAAGTTTTGTGTCAAATAAAGTGTGAATAAATTAGATTTTCGGCGATTTCATGACGTTTTAATCATAAAACGGTTAACTCAATTAATTTGTAATGTTAAATCACTTTTTTTTTTAAATCTAATTTATATTAATTTTAAAGTTTTGTGTTAAATAAAGTGTGTATAAATTAGATTTTCGGTGATTTCATGATGGTTTAGTCATTAAACGGTTAATTCAATTGATTTGTAATGTTAAATCATTTTTTTTAAATTTAATTTATATTAACTTTAAAGTTTTGTGTCAAATAAAGTGTATATAAGTTGGATTTTCCACGATTACATGACGTATTAGTCATAAACCGGTTAATTCGATTGATTTGTAATGTTAAATACGGGTGTGAAGTTTGTCCCAAATACCAAAAATAAGCATGTATTAGTAAATACACTGTTAATATACTTTCTTATAAGAATTTTGAGTGAATTTAGGAAATTTGAACATTTCTATAAACTGAATAAATAAAATCATTTCCAAGTATTTTACAATAATTGTAAAGATTCCACTGAATGGAAATGATAGCCTTATTTTTATTGTATCGAATGAGCTATGTGTCATTTCCAATTGGAGGGGATGAATAAGTTTTTTTTAGTTCGTATGTCATAGGTTCATCGATTCTATTTGCTTGAGTAGTTTATTCTTCGGTTAATACCACAAATCCTGAGTTTGTTCTAAGATGCCACTATATTGTATTGAGAAAACCTTATTCTAATTTATCCAAAATACTAGAAAATAAACCACCCTCGTTGCTATCGAATGGATTGGTTTATCATACCATAGACAAAAAACGAATTAGTGTTACTGAAATTTGCGGGTTCGATGTATTGACTCAAATTTTATATTCGGCGGCAATGGATATAGAATTTTATAAATGTTTATTAATGTCACAGGATGAAAATGTGTATTTTAAGTTCATCTCACAACTTTTAAATGTTGGAATCAAACAAGAAACTTATATCTCGCGGTCGGAAATTCTAATTCAATTATTTGCAAGTTTAATTTTAAATAATAAAGATAGGAACATCACAATTTCAATGGCTTCCAATATCATTGATATCATTAAAAATCTAATGGATCCTACGCTTTATGTAGAATACTCTTGCAAGGATAATTGCGATAAATTTTCGAAAGAAATATTATATTTCTCAATCGAATATTTTGAATTCTGCGATGATGATTTCAAACAGATTGAAAATATAATACGATTGCCACATGCGCATCCATGCAATGGATGCCGAAAGCGTAGTAATGACAAAACTTTAATGTCAACAAATGGAATTGTAATAATTGATGTTGAGCCATTGAATAATACAACCGAATACAAAATAAAATTACAAGATATTCAATCCGAAATCAATTTATTGGAAGAACCAGTGTATTTGAAAGGGATTATTAATTATCAGCACCCATCGATTGTTGGTAACGTAGGACACTATACTGCATACATAAGAAGGCCTAACGACGCATGGGAAAGTCACGTTGACCTCCGAAAATTTATAAGTCAAACAAAACCGCACTATTCTACTAATCCTTCAATTTTACTGTACATGAAAAACTAAAATGTTAAAATAATAATATAAAAAAAAAAATATAATAGCAGAAGTCTAGTTGAATTATTATATATTTTTTTTTAACTTTTTTTTATTCCTCATAACCAATAAAACTGTATCATCATTCCATTATTATCCAGAAATCTCACACAAATTACCAACCAGAAATAGTTTGTGGCGAATGGCTTATTAGATAAGGTTATCATTTCCAAAGAGTAAATGCAACAAATGCTGTGATTTTTCTTATTCACCAAAGAATAAACTACTCAAACAAATAGAATCGATGAACCTATGACATACGAACTAAAAAAAACTTATTCATTCCCTCTTATTCAACCTTGTGTGTTAGTGTTTAGATTTTAAGATGCCCAAAACTTGTTGTGTGCCGGGATGCATGTCCAATTCTTATAAAAGCGAACAAGGACACGTGTCTTTTTTAGTTTTCCGCAGTGTAAACTCAAACGACAGGTTTTGTTAAACGCAATTCCACGTAAAGATGTTGTACCGACAAAATTCTCATTTGTATGTATGAAACATTTTAACGTAAATGAAATTAAATTTGAAAATAAGCACGGGAGCTTAATAATTCCTTTGAAATGTCCGCAGTTAATACCTAATGTAGTTCCTAACATTTTCCTAGATTTACTGACATATTATTCAAAATCCAAGCTGAATACCAGAAAATGTCCGTCAGATAGGGAACGTGAGGTTTTGGCTAGATCTCATGAAACTGTATTGAAGGATAATTATTTTAAAATGAAAGCTGATTTAATTGGGTCATTCGATAACTTTAAATCTCTTTTGACTAGCCTCGTAAGTGATTTGGATGTTGAAATCAAACTCAATATTGAAGAAGCTTTTATTTATAAAATTAACTTAAAAAACTTTACCATTTCACAATATATACGAGTAAATAAAGATTTAATTTGTCATTTTTATGGTGAGTCAGTATTTATACAAAAATCTAATCAACAATATCAGTGTTGGTCTCAATTTAAACGCGAGATTCAATTCTTTTTTAAAAAAACGTCCGAAAAGTACCCCGCTGTTAGAAAAAAGGAACTTTTAAATGAAATATGTTTGAAAATTGCTGAATTGTTAATTGTTGCAAGTGAAACCGAATTTAAATATATTGGGGCACTTAAAATGATTAATGATCAGCTAAACCTTATGATTGGTAAAAAGCGGTATTCGGAAAATACCCTGGTCAAGTTGTACTCTTCAATCACCCGTTTGATATACCTTCACTTACCATTTAATCAGAGATCAACATTTTTTAATTCTACCAAGTAAAAGTACTCTACAGTGACTATCAGGCCATCAAAACGTAAGCCCAATTTTGAAGGTAATAAAAGTTATCTCTTTAAGCAAGCCGAACATTTAAAGCATATGCAACGCAAAGTCATAATTCAAATAGATGGAATTTATTTAAAGGCGCAAGTAACCAATAAAACTCAAAAAATTACTGGCTATGTCCAGAATAATTCAAACGTCGCAAAAACGGTAATTGTATTTTTAGTTAGTTCCGCGTTTGGTAATTCCAAATAAATAGTTGCCTTCCATCCAGTAAGTAACCGTTCAGGTGATGATGTTCATAAGTTAACTTTAAATATTTTAAAATTAGTACAATCATTAGATTTAGAAGTAATTTCAATTGTAACAGATAACCATAGGATTAATCAAAATATGTTTTCAATTTTCGCACCGAAATCATTTAAATTTATTAACCCTGATTTTCCTAGTAGTTTTATATTTCTTAAGTATGATCCAGTTCATATTTTTAAAAACATTCGGAACAACTGGATCAATAAAAAAGACGGCGAAAAGTCGTTTTACTATCCGGATTTTGAAGATAAATCTATTAAAATTGCATGTTTTAAAGATATTCGCGATCTTTATAAAAATGAAGAACAGCAACTAGTAAGAAAAGCGTATAAATTAAATTAGAAATCGGTATTTCCCAGTATAATTGAACGGCAGAATGTGCAGTGTGTGGCAAACGTTTTTCATAAGTCTACAATTGTCGCACTTGAAACAACTAGCGATCTTAAAAAAGTCGAAGGCACTGTAGAGTTTCTTAAAATTATAAAACGTTGGTGGAATATCGTTAATTGCAAATCGGTGGTTAAAGGTATAAAGAAACGCGAGCCACACCGATTGCCTATCTATACGTTAGATGATGCAGGCATTTTGTTTCTTAAACATTTTTTATCTTGGATAGAAAAGTGGGTGACTACCGACATCTTTTAAAGTGGTTTAACCATGACTACTTTTAAAGTAATCTATCAAAGTGAAAGTGTTCTGCTGGAAATTACCAACACTTATATGCCAACACGGGCCAGCAATGGTCTTTTAAACCCGTCTTATTATAATTATTTAGAAGCCATAATAATAAGTAAAAATCGTCTTATTTTGTATTGTCAAAACGCCATATTTAATAAGTTAACATACATTTTACGTAACAATAATTCATATAAGCTCGCATATAATTTTGTATCCCTAAATATGATTTAAATTATTTAATAAAAAAAAATAATGAAAATTAAAATAATTACTAAAAATCTATATCATGAATTTTACGTAAATAGTATTTACGTAACAATGTTTAGAAAATTAGAAAGCGCGCTGTACACTTATCCTCCATCCTTCTTAGGTGAGCGCTTCGACTCTTCATTTAAATAAATAAATTTTCCAAATCAACAAAACAAAAGATAAAAAATCCAAATAGTACATTTCTGTTAGCTCGACGAAACAAAAACGAGTATGAAAAAATCAGAAAACCATTTGCATCTATCAACATTTTTTAAACGAAGTAAAAAATAAAATAAACGAGTGAGAAAGTGATTACAAAATTACATTGAAAACGACAAAGAAATTGTTTTTTGTTTTACATATACTAAGGTAATTTTATTTATTTTTAGATTAATCTTAATGTTTTCAAATGCCGAATTCTAATTAAAATCATATGAAACATGTGCAAACAAATTTATCAATGTCCACCAGGAAACCCCAAATTTCATTTCCTTAGAAGAACGTATAGTCGTTTTTTTCTTTGTTTTTAAGTTATATTGAACTTAAAACAGCGTTCCATAGTAATAAAAAAATTCATATTAAAATTTCGTTTTTTTATTCCACACTTACTACATAAGCTATAAAAGTGTTTAAATGGCCTGTATATATAGGCAATGGTGGATCAATTACCAATACTTTCAAGTATAGATGGACAAGAAAATGAAAAAATATTGGTGACAATCGGGCTTGTATACTATAGCAAGTTTTGCTTAAATATGTAAAAAATACCCGTTAGTATTAATAAAATCCTTGTATTTATGCCTACCATCAAAACCAACACTATTGTATATTATACAAGCCATGAAGGCTAAGTAAAACATATTATGACTACTAATTGGCTATGTGTTAGTGAATTTGACTACAGTAAAAATCGAAACAAAAAATTATATTTTGCACTGTCCATTCTGCTCTAAATTCATAGTATATAGTATAGTATATAATGAAGTAAATAATAAAAACAATACTTCTTTCTCTCGTTAAATAATAAATTTGTTTTTTGCTTTGTCATAAAGAGCGCAACATACTGTTGTTCCATTATTCGTATTTATTTTTTATTTACATCAAAGCATATAATAAAAGTATATACAAATTATACTACGTCACAACACTAATACTTAGGTATAGTAGTCACTTTTTGGCATAAGTATCGCAACTTCATGGCTTGTATATACATTTGTGTTGGTTTTGCTACCATGTAAACTTAAATTGCTTTTGCCCACTAATTTACCTATACATAGGTAATTTTTGTTATTCCCACAAATTTTGCGTACGTATATATATTTTTAAATTTGTGTAAAACTTCCCAGCCGTTATTGCTTACCATTTAGAATATATTTTTGACTTGTGTTTAGATTTCAATCGGATTTATGGATTTCAGAAGAAATAGGATCGTTTTAATTGGTTTTCTACCTCCTTATTTCCGCTATGTGCCCTTTCGTGTTTTCTAACTATTAATGCATCTTGTCGATTCTCACTCGTAACATCTTGTACCATTTTTGTCACGAAAACAAATGGCCTCTTTGTGAATACTTTTGTCTGAAAAACACTCGGATTTTTTTGTATAAACTCTCCGGGGATAGGATAGCGAATTGTTTACCATTATGATAGTTTTTTTATAAAATTGATTATATTTTCTTCTTCAAAAGTTTTTCGGGCAATAAGGACTCTTTTGAAATTTGAAAAGACGTTTTCTAAAATAATTGTTTCGATATTCTCAGAAACTCTGAAAATTACCTGGTTTCTGTAATAATTGACCGATCTATTCGGGAAATGAATAAAGTAATCATCTGATGTATTTGCAGAATAAATTGTATCTAATACGTCGGAAGGATTTGTTGGAGCCTCCACAGATTCACGTAAAGTGTTATCTGCAAGGTCGTTTGTGTTTATTTCTCCCAAGCACGCAGTTAGCATCCTACTTAGTGCACATCTGCCACCACGTTTGCTTTCTTTTCTTTGTATTTACTTCATAATCATAGTTTTCCAGCTGGAGTCTCCATCTTACGAGTTTGGTGTTTTGCTCCGATGATTTCATGAATGTCAATGGCTTGTGGTCCATTACCAAGGTGAATTTGCTACCGTACAGGTATGCTTGGTATTTTTTAACTGCCCAAATTATGTCTGTTGCTATTGTTGTTTTGAACGTTTCGAACGATCTAACGTATTCTGGATCTGCCATGTTTAATGGTGTATCCTTCTTCAAATACTTTGTCATATTCACTGTGATTTTGGAATAATATTTTATAAATCTTCTGTAATAACCAAAAAGTGCAATAAATTGTTTTATTTCCTTTTGGGTTTTTTGGTATCGGCCAGTCTACAATTATTTGCACTTTATCCCTGTTTGGCTTTACTCCATCCTGAAAAATTATGTGCCCTAGAAATTCAGTTTCTCAGATTGAATTCTGACAGTTTTTTAAGAACGGTGCTTAGATTATTTAAATGGCTTTTCAAACTTACCCTACAACGAAAACGTCGTCTATGTATTGTGATATATTTTTAATTTCAGACCTCGTAGCACATTATTCATGGTTCGTTAGGACGTTGCTGGAGCTTTCTTTAACCCGAAAGGCATTCCGCAGAACTGTCGAAAAAGCTGTTCTGGCTTGCGAATTTCCGTCCATTAGTATTTGAAAGAATCTGGATTTCAGGTTTAGTGTTGTGAAATAAGTGGATTTACCCAAATTGTCCAACATCTCGTCGATAGTCGATGACAATCCCAATTTCCCTCACCCCTAAGGCGCTCAATTTTTCTGGAACAATCCAAATTGGCAACGAATAAGGACTTTCAGAATGACGGATAATGCCGTTATTCAGCATTTTTTTGAATTTGGCCTTCCACATCTTTTTTAAAATGATGTGGGTAACGATATATTTTGCTATAGGCGGCTATAGTATACTGTTTGATTATTATAAATGAGGTTTTCAGCCTCATTGAAGTGGTCTGTCAGGATCTTCTTTTTCTATTGGAAAAAGGACTATTTTCCGGTTGAACTAGTGATTATTAACTAGTGATTTTTTTTAAAGCACTCTTCTGTATTTTGTTACTTTTAAATGTTAAATACTTTTTATTTTGGCTGCACTTCCACCCACCCCTAGCAAAGTTATCTGGGTAAATTGTGTCAAAGTATTCCCAGCCAGCTGGTATAGTTTTTCCAATATTTCATATGTAGACCCATGGAGAATGGCATGTTGACCAAACACTGCATAATGAGGGGAGAAACCAGTTGTATCATAGACACAATTACGAAGACCTGGGTTATTGCATTCAAATTTTTCTCCCAAAAGGAAAATTGCAAACACCTTGCAAATGAGGTGTTACCATCCCGAATACGAGGGTAAAGTCCTAAGAAATCAAAGCAAACCCTCTGCCAAGGACGAAAGGTTGTAGTAAAAGAGCTGAGTGGGAGACGAGCAACATTTTTCACTGGTTTATTGCGCTTAAAAGTATCACATTTATTAATATAATTTTTACCTCTAGATTCAGTCCAGGCCAGTAGTAATATCGTCGTATAACCTTAATGGTTTTTTAATTCTTAGATGCGCTGATGAGGATGCGCTGTGTGCTGACTCAATCAAAGACCCTCTCAACTGTTCAGGCACAATCAGTTTCCAAGAGGTTAAATCACTGATCAGTGGTTTTTCAGTGTGCGGTTTCTCATTTAAGTAACTTTTACCATTTATTATTTGTATATTTGAAGTTTTGTTGCAGTTTTTGATAATCTCAACCATGTCGGTAAATAAAGGAATAGAAAAAGCAGGTGAATCTAAATCTACGCTAACAGGACTGACTGGTTGATCTAGTGCATCCATGTTTATACGTGACAAGGAATTAGGACAGCATTGAGCGAACCTTTTCTATACTCTATGTTGAAGTCATACCCTTGCAGTTTTAAGCTCCACCTGGCTAGACGGTCCGTGATGTCTTTTGAAGACATCAACCAAGTTAAACTGGCATGACCAGTTATAACTGTGAATGGCAGACCATCAACATAGGCACTTTTTTATAGCTTGTACAGCGGCGAGACAATCGAGCTCTGTTGCGCTGTAGTTTCTTGGGCTGCATTCAGCTTTTGCGACATAAAAGGAAAAGGTCGGTTTCAATTTGTGTTCATAAAAGCAAAAGGTCGGTCTTCCCCTTCACTGGAACTGGCATCACACTATATGTAAAAGCGTTTCGAGTAATCAGGAGCACATAAGACAGGCGCCGAAGCTAATGCTGATTTTAGTGACTCGAATGCGGTTTGAGCATTCGAGTCACTAAAATCTCTTTCAATAAAAATTTACTTTTCTAAATGTTTATCGTAAGTCCAGCTTTTATTAACCTCTCGGCGACATCCTAAAGTAGTGATAAATGATCATCGAAATCAGCAATAGTAAATAATAGATCATCAAGATACACAAAGACTTGATCATGAAGATGATGAAGAATCCACGCGACACATTAATCTGCATAAGGCCTCAAACCTTATGCTACAATAAAAAATGCTTAATTTAATAACAAAACGAAAGTGAATAAAAAGTCATATTAAAAAACCAACCATTTTATTGCAACAAAATTAATTTGTTATTTTTATTTTTTTATTTTTTTCACAGATTACGTGATAGATACAAAACGACGATCAAGTGAATACTGATAATTACACTTAAAATATTCAATTTTAATAAGTTGGCAATTAAACCTTTATCAATAGATAAAAATTGGGGTAAGTCAAACAAATACATTTATATTAAATAATGTCAAACAAATAATGATCGTATTTTAATTCGAACTCTAATAAACATTGAATAATATCAATTTAAAGAATCCTCACTTAAGCTGTGTCCGAAACCCATGATAAATATTTGTCAATAATACTTTTGACATTTATTCGAAAAATATTCCCCTATATTCCCAATTTTTTATTACGCTGTCCGAAAAGTATAATAATTGATTGACATATTTCTCCGCCTTATTTGTTTTTATATCAATTTTTTGTGACGTATAAAAACTAAGAAAAAAATTATATTTAATTAATTGTGTGCATTGAAGTTGTCATAGCAACAAAAAAATTAAAATTTTCCTTATATGGTTTTTGATTGGTACTATTACAAATCCAAGTATGTAGTGAATTTTATATGTTTTGTTGAAACTTTTTATAGAAAGGCTTTTATAGATAGTTTTGGTATTTGTCAAAAATCATAACTGACTGTGATAATTTGGGTGTCTTCGTTTTTATCTAATAAATGTAAACAATTTGTATTCACAAATATTTATTATGGATTTCGGACACAGTCTTAGTTCGGCTTACTTTACTAATTATATGTATATTCTAGTAAGTTGAAACGTTATATTACCAGCACTTTCATTGATTTACTTTCTTTAATATATTTGACTTACTTCTGCTAACTTCCCCTATCTCGGAAGTTATCTAAAGTTAAACGCAGCATTGATTTTGTAAAAAAGATTGCGTATCGATAATAAAATATCAAGATGTCCATATCACGTGTTCTTTTATAATTCTGTTTTATAATTTCTGTATAATAAAAGTTACCACGTTACTAACCGGAAAATTCCCAAATAAAATGTCTTTCCACTCCTTTCACGAATTTGCAACTTCTCCTTAACAGTCTAACCATTCCTTTACTACTCCAGGCAACTTCAGTAAAGCATTACGGTGTATGCCATTTTTATGGCTTACTTCGCCATATTTTTTGATATTCGTTATCTACTAATTAATTGTTACTATGTCATTAACCGGATCAAAATCCGGTAAAATTGTTTGAAATCAACGTATTGTTTCCTTTCGGGTACACTTTTTTTACTCATGTCAACATTGGGTGCATTCAGGTTCCTCAACTGTTGGCAATATGCTGAGTAAAATAAACATGTTGAGATCTCAAACGTAAGCAATTTAAAAAAAATGCAAACATAGTTGGCATAAATGGCTTTTTTCCATTAAACCAATTTGTGATGGCAACATGTTGGTGGGTCTGAAAGCGCCCAATATTACTTGATGTTGTTGGATTGGTTTTAGGCGGCATATCCCGCGTCTCGTTGGACCTTTTCTCTGTACCATTAGACTGCTGGTGTCATTCGTGTTTTATTTATTCCTGGAAGACGACCAACTCAAAGTTTCTTTATTGAACCTTATGATTCTTTATCGGTAACCTAAAACTGGTTACCCAATTGTTAACAACTTCATTAGCTATCGTATTTCAGATATCGAAATAGTTCATGGCCACCAGCACATATTTATTGCCACTCTCAGGAATTCAAAGAAGGCCTGTCACATCCGTCGCTATTCTTTCAAAACTGTGTTGCATAGTTCCTCGTATCTTCCATGCGGGTTCGTTTACTTCCGCTCTTTTCAATTCTTTTACCTTTGCCGTATTTTTCCTAGTATTTTGTTGACTCCCAGATATCCGCTAATAATTTCGCTCTACTAACTCCCCTTGGTACCACTTCCAACGTTTGGTTAGATTTTCTGTTCGTTCTGTCCCAAATCCGTTTTAAGACCCCAAAAACCATGTGCAGGCTTTTGTGTCTAATATGATTTTACAATGGGGGACTTTTCTCCATTTGAACCGATGTTCTCTCGCCTTATATTCTATTATCGTTGACAAATCTTCATCCTGTAGGTGCTCCTCACTGATTATTTCCACTGTCCATTTTTCATTAGATAACACTTGCATTAATCGAATATCGATGATGTCTTTCATTTTCTCCATAGTTCACAATGTTTGTATCCTTTTTCAAGGACATTTCCATGTGTTGTTGTTTTTCGATGGTTCCTTCGCCATGGTGTAGTATATTGATATGCAACCCGCCTGTAGTATAATGACATGCAATGCTTCTACTGGTTCTCCTTTAAAAGCTACTTTAAACGCAGCAATCCAATCCGCGTCGTTCCATTTTGTTTGACGGACCACCTTTTTAAATAGGATCATGAGATGCTGGTATCAATTAATTTGACTACACATTTTGAACTTGTGACATTTTTTAGTTAACTATGATTATGTTTAAGTAACTCCTTGTTGAGAAGTTAAAATGTCTGTTTGATTTGTTAAATTTTAGTTTTAACATACAGATCAACTTGTTGAACTTCTGAATAACATTTTAACTTCAGTTTTAAAGGTTTCTTGTAATTTCTCTACTTCTCTTATAGGTAGACAGTTTAATTGAAATTTTTCTATGGTGCTTTATTAGTTTCAACCAACTGTTGGGTATCTTCTACTATCTACTTGTTAATTTTTTTTGGGTATTATTTTAATGTTTTTACAATCCCACTACTGTCACTAATTGTTACGTTTTTGCCTATTCCAGGTTCGTATCACCGGATTGTGAATAATAAAAAAAATGGAAAATATGTTTTGTTATTATTTGTGAACAATAAATATTGGTAGAAATTATTCACAATCCAGTGATACGAACCCGGAATAGGCAAAACGTAACAGTGGTGGGATTTATTACCACAAAAATTCACTTTGAATTTTTTAAAATTTAGCCACTTACCACTGGTGGGGACTAATACAGTAGTCTTTTTTTCTCGTTTAAAATACAACTGTTTTCAGTTACCAACAATATGCCGTTTATTGTTTTGCTTTACACAACGTATTTGCTCAATTTTTACTTATGCTAATATGACACAGATATCTCTAGATATAACTCCCCGTAGAAAAATCGTAACAATATTGATATTTAAAACTACTATGCTTTGTCTATCAATTGTCTATGTGCCGGCTTACCTATTTTGCCCAATAAGCTTTTATAATGGTAGACTTGTCTGCATAACATTTGCGTGTGCCGCGAATTTCGATATTTGAACTCAAAGTTTAACAGCGATGTCGTTGTTTGGCCCTTATTCCTGTGTACTGCCATATCGTTTCTTTGTTTAGGGAATGGTGATCTTCTTCTACCTCAGTCTACAGTCTAGTGATATGTGATGCATCTAGTCACATACCCACCATTTCGGCCTGCCGCTGCTCTATTTGTCCATTGGCGTTGATCAATTGATGACATTGTAATGGTTTAGGCTGTTTCGTATGTTAAAGCACATGCAATGGTCTCAAGCTTGGTTGCTTTAGGTGACAACATCATTGCTTGACGAGTCTAATCGTTCGATTGCCAATGAGAATTCCAACAAAGTTTTACTGGGCTATTTTGACTAGACCAATTCCATACAGTATATTTCTATTTTATGGTCACAACCATACTGCCGATCGAACTCCCTCATTATTTAGGGACTCGTCTGTAATGATTCTGTTGCTTGTTCTTAAAGAATTACTTACGCAGCCGTTTGATCTGAGTCGTTTCACATATTTTGATAGACCGCCGTTTTAAGTAAGATGGTGACTTCAATTTAATTGATTGAATATGTTGAACTACTTGCAACATTGTTCCGTTTACTTTGACGCAAAGTATCTTCTTTTCGTGACTTTAAAAATTCTGTTCTACTTGTTCAATTTTGGTTTTTAAGTTTTGATCAGCTTAACAAACATTTCCTCACATTTAACCTCTTCATCAGATCTCTGTCTTCTTTTTGGTGTTTCTTCTATTTCCCAAAATCGACGAAGACCACGATCAATATCAAATAAATCATTGAAACTCTGTAGCACATCTTTCTTCAACCTGGCTTGACCAGCTAATACCCAACCAAAACTGGTATTCAGCGCTACCAAACCGTTGAATAATAGTATTTTTCCATTTTGAATGATTTTCAAAAAGATATCAATGACCAGCAGAACATCTACTATTCCAGATTTGTTAAATTTAGTATTCTCTAATTCCAGTTTCTTCAGCAATTCGTGATCTACCGGAGCTAATTCACATTTCGTACAATGATACCCTATGCAAGGCATAATGAATGCTTTCATTACTAATTCCCCGTTGGTATCGGTAGGTGATCCAATGGATAACTCTAAACTACCACGTGCGTGACCAAGGCCTGTTTGACCCATTCCTTGAACTAATATGCGACCATTTTCTCGTGGTAACTTCAGGATCTGTACACAGCTTTCGGACACGAATGTGGCTTGCGACGCAGAGTCTAGTAATGCTCTAAATTTGTGTAATTTACCGAAAGCATCTCTTATTTTAATTTCAGCGGTGGGTAGTATAGCTGTAGTGGCGTCCGATGCCACATTTAAACAAAAATGTGATTCTTCTAGAATATTGGTAGCTT